>AZNH01000083.1:896-95886 GCA_000814955.1 Metarhizium guizhouense ARSEF 977
TTTATATACTAGTAAAAGCTATTTAAAAATAGCTTTTATTATTTAAAGCTTAAAATAAACTTTATATATTAGAGATATATATAATAATAATAGCTTATAATTATATAAATTATACCTTAACAAACTCAGAGTAATTTAATATAATATATATTAATAAAGTCCTAACTTTTATAAGCTTATTATCTTTCTTATAATTACCTTATTTTACTTTTATATATCTTATTAATTAAAATTAATTACTCTTATAAATAACACGGCTACTTATAGGTCTCTGCTTTTATATTACTCCCTAAAATACTTACTAATATTGGACTTAATAATTAATAATTTTATTATAATTATAATTATAATTAGTACTTAAAAAAGTAAGAAACTTAATATAAGTAAATTACTTATTATAACCTTTAAGAATTAAAGTTAATAAGCTTAAAAGAGTAATATTAAAAAAATATATTATTAAAAGCTAAGAATACTAAAAAAGTTAAAAAACTAAATAAAGTAATAAAAAATATAAAAAAAAAGAAGAGATAAAAAGGAAAATTAAGAAGAATATTATAAAGCTAATTAATAAAAAGTAACTCTATATTATAATTTTCCCCCTTATTATAAAGGGGTATTAATATATTATAATAATATTAATATATTATAATAATATTAATATATTATAATAATATTAATATATTATTAATAAGTTATTAATAATAAGTACTTAATATAAAAAAATATTAATAATATTTTATATACTTTTTTATTATTATTTTTTAATATAAATATTAAATTATTTACTTTTAATTATTATTTTTATTTTTATTATAATACTTATATTATTTTTTATTAATAAAGTTTATTTTAAATAAATATTATAATAAAATATTATATATTATTTTTATTTTTTAAAAATACTAGAAATATTAATTATAATTTTTTTTAAGTATATTAACTTAATAAAATAAATTTTATTTAATTACTTTTAATTTATAATATATATATATATATATATATATATATATATTTATTAAAAAAAGTACTAGTTTTAAAACCTTTTATTATACTTTTTTAATAATAAAATATTAAAAGAACTTAATATAATAATTTAATAAGTTATTTACTTTAAAATAATATATTATTATATTAAGTATTATAAAATAAAAGTAAACTTATTAATAAAATAAAACTTATTATTATTATATTTATAATAAATATATAAATAATAAAAAAATATATTAAAAAGAATATTAATAATATTATTATTTTTTATAAGAAAAATAATTATAATTAATTTTAATTAACTTAAATAATTAATTATATTTAACTTTTAATAATAGAATTATAAAAATACTTATAAATAACTTTTAATTAACTATTAGTTATTAATAATTATAAAAGCAAGAAAAAGTTAAGTTTAAATAAGAGCTAATTAATACTTAAAAAGTATAATATACTTAAATTAAGCTAATACTTTTTATTATTTTTTACTACTAAAAGTAATAGTATAAATTACTAGATTTAGGAAGCTTAGTAGCGCTTCTTGTATTTATATAGTAAATAATAATAGTATAATATATATTAATAAAAGTATAAGTAAGTTAATTAATTAGCTTAATAATAGTATTTATATAGCGTTTATATATAATAAATAAAAGCTATTTTATAGTAATAATATAGTAATTTTAATAATTTTAAATTATTTTTATATTTATTTTAATTTCTTTTTAGTATTTTAATATTTTTCTTATAATTTCTTAATTTTATAATTAAAATACTTTTTAAACTTTTTAATTTAAGTAGAAAATTATTAAATTAATTCTTTTTATTTTAATAAAAGTAAATATTAATATAATAAAAAAAATAAAAAAGCTTATAATACTAAAAAATAAAAAAGGTTATATTATAAAAAATCTTAAAGTTATTAAAAATAATAAGTAAAAAAATAAAAGAGCTAAAAGTAAAAATATTTAAGTAAAATAATATAATTATAAAGTTTTATAAACTACTTAACTTATTAATTTTATTAATAGCTTTATTATTATACTTTTAAGTACATATAATATATTTTAAATTCTCTTATTAGGCTTTATTAAATATATTATTTATCTTAATAATATAGAGCTGTTTATTTTTATTATAATTAGACCTTTAAGTAGGTCTATTATATTAATAAGTGTTAAGTCTCCTGCCCCTTAGGCAGCAAAATAAATTAATAGAACTATTTACAAAACAACAGAGACCTCAATTTGAGATCTCAGAAAGGTCCCCGGCGACTAATACATGGGCACCCTGGTGCCCAAACTATACCAGCACTCCTCTAGCGCTGGGACAGAACCTGTGCCCCAGCACGTTCCTGCAGCTACTACACATTGCAGCGCCAATTAGATTGATGAAACATGGATCAGGCAGTATTCCCTGACGACGTTCTTCCACCCGAAGGCACATGTTACACACACAATTATATAAGACAGCCTAGACAGAATAAAAGACTCTTAATTTCTTATATAAAAAATAAAATAATATAAAATTAAATACTTATTATAATATTATTATTTGTTAAGTAGTAGTATAATAATAGCTATTACCTTAAATAAGCGACTTAACCTTAACAGTATATATAAATCACGCAAGTCCTTACTTAATGCTATTAATTCTTAGGTAAAACCTCGAGGGTACGTATTTATAACAGGGAAATCCCCTAAAACACTAAATAGCAGAGTCAGAGTAATATTCGCTTATAATAAAAATAAACCTCCTTTAAGCCCTTTTATTAATTAAGTATAACGCACTTTAAGCCGAAAAACTAGCTACAAGTTTTTAGTTCTAGCCAAGTAATCGCTAAATAGTAGTATATAGGTCTTAAACCACCGACCAGACATCGAATATACTAAACATAATCACGCGCCTAGAAATGATCCTTTTATACACCCTGCTTACTGTAAGCTTACAGGAAAAGATGCGGCGATTGTGTCTAAACTCGTGAAATCTGGAATTACCCCTCGAGAAATAAGGACTTATCTCTATAACTACTTAGAAATACTTACAACTCAGTAGGATATATACAACTAGATTACAGCAACTAGGAGAGATCTTCGCGAAGGCCAGAGTAGTATTTAAGCCCTACTCGACTAATTAGATAACAAGGGCTTTTAGTGCTATATCCGCTTGGATATAGATAATCAATTAACGGCTATCTTCTTTGCCTATTCTAACTCTATAGCGTATTTATAATATAACCTGGACGTATTATTACTAGATTATACCTACAAGACGAATAAATATAGTATACCACTACTTGATATAATCGGAGTAGATTCTAGCTAGTAGTTATTCTGTATTATATTTATATTTCTACCCGGTGAATTAGAAGAGGATTACTCTTAGGCGTTATAATATTTTAGGCCACTTTACTGGCGTGAACTTCTGTCAGTTATCTTAACTGATCGATACCTAGCTGTAATAAACGCTGCTGCACATTAGTATTTAACAACTAAAGCGCTCCTCTACCTCTAGCATATTAACAAAGCGGTCCTCTAGCACTGCCGGCCCTTTTTTGTGCAGAAAGAAAACGAAACCTCAGAGCAGGCAGAAAATGACATATGGGAAGAATTCTACACCTCCTAGCACTTGATTATTGCTTCACCAAGTAAAAAGATATTTAATAAGTACTTGGCTAAGTTTGAACTAAAGTATAGTAAAAAAATATTTAGAGTGTGTAGGGTATATTAAGATATATTAGCTTAAGCTGTATAAAAAGATGATTATTAAAGTATAAGTGGATATACACTTGCATTTCGGCAACGTGGCCACCTCGAGGCAGGTGGCTTATACTCTATGTAATTAAGCAGACGCTAATGGAACGTTCCCAGGGCCAAGGGTACCTATTCACTGATAAAAGCACATATTAAGAAATCGAATTTAGACCTTTTCAACGCTTGGTAAGTTATGAAGCATGCTATCGCAAACCAACTCAAGGAACCTAGATATATTTAAGCTTCGTAATAGCTACGCACACCTCTAGATATATCCGGGCTTATGTTTGAAGTAGTACAAGGTAGGGTTTCGTATAATGCTTTGCGTAAAGTCCAGGGGTAACAGTAATTATATCTATAAGAGCCACGTCAAGTTCTATATAGTCAGACTTTTACTTTATCACACGAATTGCTATACTCCCACACCCTTAAGAAGCTGGAAGAAGAAGCTTGGGGTCTTCTGTTAGAGCATTTTCGCCTATATTGGCACTTAAAGCGAGGGGTAGCACTGCTAAAACCTGTTCTGGAACCTCGCTAGGCTATAAACTAACTAAATAGAACTCAACTCTTAACAAGCACAAGACGCAGACTATCCGGTTTTAAGAGAATTAAGAATAACAGAAAGACTCCTACTTACAGCGTATACCACGTGGTTGGCCATATTATGACCTTGAGGTCCTGTCCGCTGAAGTTCAAGGGGTCGCCGGTAGTACCTCTGCCGGAAGCTCGAAGTTCAGTCATATTTTGAGGTGCCGCGGCGGAAATAGCTCCTGCGGGTGTCTCTAAAGCCCCCTCGGAAATCGTGCCAACAACCCAGCAGTCGCAATGTTCAAATGCAGTGGCAGATGACTTAGCAGAGATTGGTCAACCCTCTTCCTTCGCAGCAGGCATGCCACCCATCTATTCATCTCCTCTTATAAGATTTAATACGCCAACTGACTTAGGGTCGCTTGCCACATTAAACAAGACGCTCAGCAGTCCGCCCATGTTGACCGTTAAAGGGCCAACAGTTAAGCAAGTCTAGTCTTTGCCTGGTGTCACCTTGGAAGAGCCACGGTATAATTGCCCGGATGCTATTTATGAGAGATATGTAACTGCTAGAAACGCGTGGTACGCTGCGCAACCTGCTGGCAGCATTAAGACCAACCATGTCACACAGCACGATTGTATAAGACAGCTTAGATAAAATAAGAGACTCTTAATTTTTTATTTAAAAAAATAAAATAATATAAAATTAAATACTTATTATAATATTATTATTTAGTAGATAATAGTATAATAATAGCTGTTACCTTAAATAAGCGACTTGACCTTAATATATAGCGTGAATCTTGTGTTATAAATTATATTGTCAAGAGGAAGTACTTGTGTATATATTAAGCTAAATGAGCGTGTACTAGAAGATTTCCAACGTAAAAATTATATAGTACGTATGTACAACGTACTGTACAAGGCCACATCACTAGTAGGCAGAGGAATGGTTTTCTGCACTACACCTATTTGGAAAGCTGATGCTCTAATGCTGTGGCGCCTTCCTAGTAGGCTATTAACGTGTGAAAGCCCGGGGGTTTTAATATACGAGTCTGGTGAAAAATTGCGTTGTTGATGCCTGACTAAACATCGACTCAACTGAACTAAAGAAGCCACCATGTTGTGACTACTTTAAATTAAAGCTTTTTTTTAAAAGCTTTTAGTCTTCTTATAAATAATTACTTTGTTTAAGTCGCACTCGACCTTGCTCGTGTTCTTGTACCATCACATCACTACTATTACTTGTTTGTTCTGGATTTATACCAGAATTCGCCATAGCAATGTACGACGACAAGTACTTTTCTCTCTATCTCGCATAGTAACAAATTTCTTTTTCTAGTTTATTTTAAGGATTATTCTACATGTCCGAATCCTTTGTTCTGATTCCTTATTTTTTGGTTTCTACTAGTACCGGTTTTATTTAATAGATCAGCAAGTACATCTCTTCCACCACGATAGCGTCAAGCAGTATTGGCACCTCCAACTAGTTTCAATCGGCACACGGCTACGAAACCGTTACAGGCTAATAAAGACTCAACGCATACCAGCGGCACCTACAAACGCGCTTGGCAGTCTATGACCAGTCCTCCATCAATTTCTTCAGCGAGGCTGGGGGAATCGCAGCCAACGAGTAGTGCTCATATTTGGCAGCCGTGGCAGCTCTGGCTTTCTTGCCCCAAATTATCATGGGAACCGGAATCAGCAACACGATTGCGGCAGTAGCCGCAACCACAATAAAAGTATTCAGGATACCCATGCCACGAATCCACGGAATCATCGCAAATCCAAGTACAGCACCAATCAAGTTCCGAATAAAGGTAATCCCGACGAGGGCATCGCCAATCATCTGCACACTTTCGTTAGCATCTTGTACGAGGTATGCCACAGTTGGAATCTGTATACGTTATGGTAGCAGTCGGTAATGTAGGCGAGAGCCACGTCTAAGCAGATACTGAAACCAAGGCCAAATAAACCGAAACCAAGTCCAATAATAGGCAAAGATGCTACCTATAACAGGGGTTGTCAGCGTGTATTGTAATCTAATAGACTAGCAGAGAGAAATATAGGTTCCCTTACCTTAGCAATTGCGATCCCATAGATTATAATTCCAGCACATGTTAATATAGCCCCAGGTATTGCAAGCCATAAACGCATCTCAGGATGGTATATTCCACCATTCTTATGTGCTAGGTAAACTATCCAACGATCATTAAGTGCTGAAACGACCACGCTACCAAGAGTATGGCCAATAAAAGGGGCCAGCCCAAATATCCCCATGTTAAATGAACTAAAGTTATATGGTGTTTGAAATAACTTTACCGCTGTAACATGTTGATATATTGATAGCCAAGCCATAACTGAGCCGTAAGTAATAGCAGCATATGTGATAGCGGGAAAGCTAATAATAATAATAAATGGGGTGATAAAACGCTTCTTAATTGGTCTCTTGGTTTTTGTTATCAGCGCAAACCGCTGTTTCCATGTTTTTGGAGGCGGTGGAAGCTGGATGGCTTTCGTAGTGGATATCGTCATGGTACGATTAATATCAACGAGATCCACAGGTTCAGTGGCGCTTATCCAAGAGACTGGTCGATGAAAGAAGAAATTCTCGTCGTCAAGCTCGACTTCAACGTCCCCGCCGGGAGGAGAAGGCACGAAAGTCGACTCCTCTAAAAGGATGAAAATAAGAAGGAACGTGACGCCAAGAACAGCAGCTATCCATCGAAATGCCCATCGCCACCCCCCTAACTCAATTATAAAGCCAGCCATAATAGGTGCCAGAAAAGCACCGGTACCTTGAGCGAAGAGGTACATACCGTTCATAGTAGCGAATTGGTGCATAAAAAATAAGTCGGTGATAGTCATAGGTACGAGCGTTTGGCTGACTGATGCGGCGGCGCCCGCAATAATACTACTCATAAAGTATTCGTATTTGGTGGATATGTTTGCAATCCATAATGATGCCAAGACTTGTAATAGGGAACTCATAAGATACATTGGGCGTCGGCCATAGCGGTAAGCCAGAGGAATCAAGATAATACCAGTTAAACCAAGGCTAACGAAATTAAGAGATCGCTCTAGAGCAAGTTCATTGTCGCTTATAGCGAAGTCGGCCTGAAGACTCGTGTAGCTGACATGTGGTGCTTCCAGTAAAAGAAATGTTGCAGAGGTGTACCAAATGACGATGCCAAAGTGTAGAGTTTTACGACGGGTCGACCAGTTCTAGGTTATATGTTAGCTTGTGAAACTCGGCGCGTTATAGCGCGGAATAACACACTAAAGGATCGTCGTAGTCGTCTGTCGGTTTCGGGTGCAGGATGATTTTAGTATCCGGACCTATGCATCTAATTGTGAGCCTTTCAGTCCTTCTTCAAGCTCCCTCTTGACAATCGTACATACCCGTTAATTGAACCGTGCCAGGGGGGTTCTTGGCGGCCATTTTGGTAAACGAGGGAGAACCAGCTCCGTTTGCTAAGATAGTTATTCCGAGAAAAAGACAATTACACGGAAATCACAAAACAATTTTTAAATATCGTGAGAAAAGACAGAAAGGAACAGAAATGACTGATAAAGGAGTATTTGAAGATGATCATATATCATTATATATCTCTTACTGATTGCAAAGTCTGGGGCAGCTTACCTTAAGACGGTCACCACTCCAGAACGGGTGGGAGCCAGCCAAACCCTGGCACGCTGGTTGAGTTTACTCGGCCTCATACAAGGATATCGTCTTGGTTGCCGCATGCGCCGGCACTAACGTTCCATCTTGAGAGTCGGAGGCGAGTGAAACAGGCAATAAAATTTGACATTGCAATTCGGCCCGGAGCACCCGCGGCCAAGCCGAGAACAATCACGGAATGTGTTGTCAATGTTGGGGAAGAATATCGTACCCCTGGGTTTTAAGGGTAAACTCTCTTCCAAACTCTGTGCGCTGCATAGACGACGTGTGGCTGTCTCACCCGGCAGAGTCTTGGGCTGCTCTGGGCGAGGTATTGGTGATGGCTTCAATTTGCTTCATTCTTTATGCTGCCGTGTCTTTCTTGCTATTGGAAATGTTAAAACAACTGGACGCAGTTGAAAGCTCTGACTGTTCAAGGTAAATTTGCTTATTAGCCGCATAGTTCGAGACTACAGAGCTGTTGCTGTTGGCAATTAATATAATATGCCGTGAATCGGTTCCGTCTTGATCTCCGGACGAAAGGAATTACACCGTCCCCGATGTAGCTAGTGTACTGTTGCTATTATTTAACATTCTCCAAGCATACATTCACTCAGACAACGGCCAACATCCGAACTCGATCTGCCACTCAGATGTTATCTACATTGAGTATTACCCCAGTGCCTCTTTATGCTGGGGGTTAAGAGGGGCTGTGGGTCACCCCTTCAGTTCGACTTAAAGCAATACCCCACTCTTCAGCTTGTTAAGTTGTCGCATGTGACAGTCCAAGTGTCGTTTTAACTTTACTCTATGAATATGAATGGTATTTATTGGGTTAAATACATAGAATACTACGTTACATTCATGAGTTGCTAAAGAGTTTTAATGCTTGCGTAGAAGGCCAGACGTCTCAGGCTTAATCCGCACCCTTGTCTTGCTCTGCGACAAACACTTCGTCCCTGCTTCGTCACAAAAACTATGGTGTGAAGATATTTTTCGCTTATACATGTTTCACTTGATAGAAAAATAAGTAAATAACGTAAATAAGTCGAGTTTTAGCTTCCTTTTCTACCTGCAACCTTGGTCCTTTTTTTTTTAAATCGTTGCTCTTGTCCGTTTCCTCTCTGATTTGGGTCCTGCATTAAACAGCTTTTGGTTTATGGAACGAGCCCCTTGTGCGATATAACCATCTAGGTCTCTGAGTTATACTTTGGTTGCTCCCTGGTAAGCTGTTGAAAGGCACAGTAGGTGATACCATTAGTATGCAAGCCGCCGCTACTTGTTTGGTTCATGGAGTCCTAGCGCAAAGCTCGAAAGATATCACACCAAGATTAACCAATGATTGATATTGAACAAAGCAATCTTGATTTCTGTGTCAGTTTCGAGGCCGAAATTTGTCTCGATATCACTTGGAATTCATGCGGCAGTTTCGGTGGCTCGTATCGCTACTCGCTTGAATCCCCAAGTTTTATAGGCGCACACTTGGTAAGGGTGATAAAATTGTCGGTGCCGTAATACATTCTCTAAAACCAGTTATAATGGCTCCTGCTTTTACAATGTAGTCCCAACATTGCTGGCCGACTTTTACAGAAGAGGGGGAAGAAGAAAGAGGGGGGGGGCACTACCCGGTCTTTGAATAAGTATTTTCCTAGTATCCGGTGAATCACACTATCACGGTAAAGTCTCCTTAAATTGGTATTAACCGCTTATCACATGCTGAAAGGCGCATTCGCGATAAATTTACTTTCTTCTTGATCAGCAAGAACAACAAGCAATGTCTATAACTGATTAGGTTAGTTATAGTTGTTTTTTGCAGTGGCAAGGTAAAATCGTTGAAGCCGCGTGGGCGGCTTCGCTGATTTGACGGTACAAGAGCACGACCGAGGTCGGGTGCGACTTGGACGAAGTGATTGTTCACAAGGAGAATACCCGTCTGTGAGAAAGTGGACAAGCCATTTAGTCTGGGTCAAAATTGCGGGACACCTTCATAATACCGGGACAGCCTCACCCGCACTTTTGTATGTAAATTGGTTGTGACGGCCCAGTAACCATGATGATCTAAAATAAGGGGCATCAGGGTCTCGTCATCTTCGCAAGGTGTTTGCAGCGTCTTCCACTTTTTTTTATAGCTGGAAAGCCACCCCGCTGTATCCAAATAACATACGCAATGAGGGCTTCGCCTTCATCATCATTAAGAATAGGTCTTCGGCTTAGAAATGCCATGCTTCCTGAATCAAGTGCCTTAACAGCTGGATCAACGGCTGATTTACTGGCCCTGCAGTTCGCAGCGGCTTGCCGAATCGACACTGCGCGTTGCGGTGCATCGGGTGCGAAGGTCATGACGAAAATGGTGAATTTCGAACCCTTGGTATGTGTTATTATTCACGTTTGGTGTGGAAAAACGCATGCAAATGGATCGTGGCGGAGTGGTCGACCCAGATTAAGTGGCCTGTCCACTTAGCCACAGACGGCACCTGGGGTAATTTGAACCAAATTTGGTGGTTTTTGCAGGGGTATAGCTGTATATGCTGCTTCTAGGGTTCTGTTCACGTCATTTATCCTGGTTTCCCAGCCCACTTGATTTCTTATTCGGATGATTTTATGTCATGCAGCAATTACGTCGAGTCTGCTTGTTCAATCAAGAGAGGCATACTTATCGGACAGATGGTGATCATATTCTACGTATGGGTAACCCTACAAATTGGGCTGCCTAAAGACACGAGGCTCCAAAGCACCGAATAGCACTATTCAATATCATGCTGTTCCCCCTTTACGAAGTTGCCTCAGCATGGAATCCCATCCTGCAGTTGTTGTAAGGGAACGGCCCTACTTTAGGACTTAGATAGCTCGAGTCAGAACTTCTTTTGGAAGCTCTTACTCTCCATGTAAATAATCGCTTTATCTAAGTCGCACTCGACCTTGTTTGTGCGCTTGTACCGTCACAGTTGTGTGCAGTTGTTAACCGACCCGCACTCTAGCTATTTCACCCTGAAACGACTCGAACACAGACTCGACCTTTAGCTTTTGCGCTAGTTTTGGAGCTTCGAGCCGTGGCTAGCATTATTGTTGATAGATTGTTCCAAAGTTTTCCTCAGATATTCTCATTGTTTTAGACCATTTCCGTCGTAAAAAATGGATACTGTTTGGCGCCCATTAGCTCCACAGTGGAGACCCAAGTTCGGCTTATGCTACCACACTGGGAATAGGCAAAATGTTAGAATCAGGAGCTCAATTTCGATTAGATACGTGCGTCTCATAATTTCCTTGCAGATTAGCAACGGCAATTTCACGAAATAGAAATAAATACTGTCGGTAAGCTATCCGCATTTTCGTTTATACGCTCTGCATATTTCCTGCACATGTGCACTCAGCTTACAATAAGTTCTCAACGGTTAACTGCTGGCGAACTCTTCTTCTCTTCTTCCCACGGGTCTTGTTTCTTTTACACAAGATGATACCACTATCCTGGAAAGGGTATATAGCATCTCCGTTTGATGCCTTGATCCTTTTCGAGGCTAGTCTACGTGGTATACTTCTACATGTCCCGCGGCCAGTTCATTGGTCAGAGTACAATAATATTGTCCAGGACGGTAATGTTTTTATTTACGAAGAGTTTTCATCTGGTATTAAAACCTGGAGTGACGGACTGGATTGGGTTTATTGCCAAGGTAAATTATTGCTATGCAAGATTTCAGCTTCTTTAACACAAACCTTTCCGCATATTACAGTAATAATCTTAAAAGAGACCGGAATAAGTCTTTTCACTTATGTATTAGTTTAGCTAAACTGATATTTTCCCTTCCAGATCTTAGCCAGCATGCGGCCAGTCAGGTCTTAAAGAAAACATTTAGAGTCGCCTATCGTGGTATTATTCACCATATTATCAGTTACGTCAGAGTTATGGACACTGTCTCGGGTCTATTTTGCACTCCGTCGGAAGACCATCTTCTTGGAACTATTATCCCTCGACGCGAACTCGTAGAGCAGCTCGACTCTAAAACTTTCTCTATTATAGGTGCGCTTCATACCAGTGCTGCCTACGGGCAAACAAGTCTAACGGCAAGCAGTGTACAAGGAAATTTAAGAGGTTCGAGAAATGGTAAGTTATTTTTGCTTTTTCCTTTTTACCTCTTTCTCCTATAGCAAACCCAAAGGCTTCTTCTATAATTTATATATAATTATATATATGAAGCTAAATAATTATTGTCGCCTTAAATTCTCTCAACTAACTCGTGCAGAGCCACAAACTGACTTTAGCCTGGTGTTATTCAGGATTCTTAAACCGTCTGCAGCTAGTATATGCCTTATTATAGGTCTAAACGTCGACTTCACTTTCGTCGCCAACTAGTTCGTCGGACGTAATGGGCAATAATTAGCACTTAATTACGAACTTAACATTTCTATAGTCACAAAACTCTAGATTACTAAGTATCGTCGCGGGCTATGCCTAGGGCTGTGGATATAGGCTCTGCCGGGCCGGAGCCTCGGACGCCACGGCAGCTTAACGTTGTGTAATTAGATCGGTTTTGCCTAAGCCGCTACACGATAAGCCTCAAGAATATTTTCCTTCTTTCTTTATTATCCTAGATAAATAATAATATAGTACTTATATAATAAAGAAATATTAGCCTAGCTTTTTATATTATTAAATTAAATAGTAATATAGGGCATTCTACTTAATAAATTTATTATATATTTATGCTTGTCTTAGAAAAAAAACCACCACCGACACCACTACTATACCGCTTAAGGATTAGACGTGTTGGCGGCGCGCACCTCCGCAGAACAATTACGCTTGCGATTAGTTGTTCGACAACTCAAACAGCGATGGTACAACCGGCATGCTCCCATTATTGCCTACAATGTAAGTGTATAAGTGTACTTTGCTATAACCTTATTTTGTAGTTTCAGTTTCACAATACGTTTCAGGCCGGCCTTGCCGTACAGGTACTTAATTCAATCCGAAATGGAACTTCCCGGTGGATGACTCCGTGTGTTTCACTCTCCAGAGCTTTACTTAATATATTAATAGCGTTATTACTCTATAATAAAGTAATTAAATCGCAATTACCTTTGTGTTATAAAAGTTATTTAAAACTTATTACTATAAAATATTATATAAATGCACAAGTACAGATACTAATCCTCGAATTATCTGTATAATATAGAATATTGAAGTCTATTATACCTGACTTAATGCCTTAAATACTTAAATATTATAAGTAGTATATTCATGTAAATTTAAAAGAATTAGTATTTTATAATATTTTTAAATTCTAGCTAGAGTAAATTTTCTGCTTAAAGAAACTATAATTTTTAATTTTTAAAATATTTTATACTTTTAGAAATAAGTTATAAATAACTATTTAATTTAAGAGGTTATTTTTAATATTAATAATTATATTTAATTATAATTAATTTTATTATTATTAATTAATTTTAAGAGAGTATTTAACTCTTTTTAAATTAATAAAAAGTTAAATTTAACTCTGCTTTTTATTAGTAATTTCTTAAAAAATAAAAGTAGTAATATAGTACTAGTAATTCTAGAAAAGTAAAACTTTAATTTTAAAGTTAATTTAAATATTCTACTTAATATACTTAAGTTTAAGTTAGCTTATATATATTCAGTTATAATAAGGCTTTTACCGAGATTACTATTATAATTCTAGAATGTGTTCTCAACTATAACTAGGTATAAATATCTTACGAATTTATTATATTAAATGCCTAGTAGTGCTACTTGATTTAACGGCCTAGTATTCAACTTAAGTGTAATTATACGTAATTTACTTTAAATTTAGTATATATTTTATAAATTTAATATTAAATTATATAATAATTATTTAAGTTAATATTAAGGCTTTATAAAATTTAACTTAAACTTAAAGTAAATTTAATTAAATAATTATTAATTAATTTTTAATTATTTTATTTTATAATTAAATAAAATTATATATATAATATAAGTATTATATAAGTATAAAATTTAAAATAATATTAAGTTATATTAAGTTAAAAATAATAAAAAACTAGAAAAGTAAATTATTTATATATTATAATATATTAAATATACTAGTATAATTAGTATTATATTATAACTACTAGTTAAGGCTATTTTATAATAGCCTTAACTATTATTATTATAAAAGTAAACTGACTTTATACTTATAACTTATATTAAATTATATTAAAAACTTAAAATACTTATATATATAATATATTTATAAGGTTTTACTTATATTTCTAGTTAATTTTATTCCTTTTTATTTAAGTTATTCTTTTATTATTAAGACTATAATTAATTATAAGTCCTTGCTCTTATATATATATCTCTTATAAGTATTATAACTACTCTCTTATTAATATTTATTATAATTATTTATAAATAATAATATAAGTAAAAGTATTAAAAAGCTTAATATAAATAAATTACTTATTATAATTTTTAAAAAGTTAAAATTAATAAAATTAAAAAAATAATATAATTATAATTAATAATAAATTAAAAGCTTTTTATAATAAAAAAAATACTTATTATAAAATTAAAAATTCTAATTTAATAAAAATTAAAAAAAATAATAAAATTATAAAAAACTTAAAAAAAAAGCTTTTAAAAAAATATAACTTAAGTATAATATTAAAAAAGCTATTATATTAATTATTATAAAAGCTAATAAAATTAATAAAACTAAAAATAAAGCTATTAAATAAATTTATATTAATAGTTTTACCTTTTTTAAAGGGTAATTAAATAGTTATTAATATTTATTAAAATAAAAGCTATAAATTATTATAATTTATAATTTATAGTTAGCTAGCTATATACTATTAAGGCTCTTTTTATAAGCTTTTTAAAGTATATTATAAAGTAGGAAATATAAGATTATATTTTTATATAGTTTTATAAGTATATAAGCTTTATTAAATATAATTAAATATTATAATAAAATATAAATAAAAAGAGTATATTAATTTTATAAGCTAGAAATAATACTAAAATATACTATATATAAAAGGTATAAGCTAAACCGTATATATAATACTATTTTAAGTTTAATAAACTTACTTTAACTTAACTTATTATATATTAATTAATAAATATTAATTAATTTTTAATTATTTTACTTTATAATTAATAAAATTATATATATAATATAAGTATTATATAAGTATAAAATTTAAAATAATATTAAGTTATATTAGGTTAAAAATAGTAAAAAACTAGAAAAGTAAACTATTTTAATAAAATTAGTACTGTACTATAGCTTATTAGCCGCGGTTATCTCGTGATAGCCTTAGCTACTATTATAAAGGTAAACTTCGCGCTTGTAATTTATACTAAGTTACGCTAAAAACCTAAAATGCTTATATATAGTATATTTATTAAAAAGAGCTAATAAAGCTAGTAAGGCTAAGAAAACTAAAAAAGCTTATAAGGTTAAAGTTATTAAGTAAATTTATATTAGTAGTTTTACTTCTTTTAGAGGGTAATTAATAAATATTATTAAGAATAATTAATTTATTAAAAATAAGAACTAAAAATCAGGAGTTACTTTTGTTTTTTTAGTAATACTAATATACTAATTTATTTATTATTACTTAAATTAAATAAGAGTAGTAAAGTTATATAAATTTTAATCTTACTTAATAAGTAAATATACTAAGTTATAGCTATTTTCTCCCTAGTTAACTTGCCTTTTAATAGTGCTATTATTAGTTCTATACTACTAAATATCCTCTTACTCTTTATAAACAATAAGGGGATACTAAGTATATTAACAGCTATAATAGATAACCGAGTATAGTAGTAGGCGTTAGTTTTCTACTAATTAACTAGTTTACTCTTATAGTATTAACAATAATATCCTTAGTATAGTACCTAGAATATTTATTATTTATTACTATCTTAACTGTTATTTATTTTGCCTTTCTAGTAGTCTTACTAGAATAAAAGGTAACGCTAAGTAAATTCTTACTATATATTAAGCTAGTAGTGCTTCTTATAAGCTTACACTTAATATAATTTATTAGGGCTTTATTACTTATATTAAGGGTAATATTTTTAATATTACGCCCCTTATAATTATTCTCCTAGATTTATAAGAGCTTCTTTTTATAATTAGCTTACTAGCTTTATGCTTTATAAGTAAGGACTTAAAATTATAATTAGTTAAGAAAATACTACTTCTTTATAAGATTAAAAATAATAGCGCTTATATATATACTATTTATTAGAAAAGTATAGTTCTTATAAAGTTTCTTTTACTTAAGTTTAATAAAAACCTTAAATAATCCCTAAGTTTTATTATTAAGTCCCTTATAAATAATAATTTTAATATTAGTTTTCTTTTTAGTTATTAAGTCCTTTATTTTCTTATAAATAATACCTTTAATAGTAGTTTTAAGATAGTTAAAAAGTATCTTAAAAACAAGTAAATACTTATTAAAATTATTATAAGTTGATTTTTTACTAGGGATATTACTACTTTAAAGCTGCTTTATAATAATTTTAAAAGGCTTTAAAAGCTTAACTAGTATCTTAATAACCTTCTAATTATACTTACTTAGCTAATACTAAAGAACTACTAGCTTAATATTCTTATTAGTACCTTTAAATTCCTAGTAGCTTTAAATATTATTAAAAAATATATTAAGTACTAGGTAAAAGCGGAGAGCTCTTTTTATTATATACTTATTTAAGTCTTATTAAGTAGTATTATTAAATACTTAGTAAAATATTAATTCCTTATTAAATTCTTTATATTAAGACTATAAAAATTACTTATATAATTATAAACTCTCTTATAGTTAATGCTTAATATTATATAGTATTTTTATTATACTACTTCGGCTACACTTCCTAAATATAGTATTATTAATCTCTTTTAAAGCTGGGTAGGAAAATATAAAGTTTTTAGTTAAGTTAATAATAGTAATACTAGGTTATATCTTGTTTTTATTATCCTTTATCTCTCTATTTAGCACCTTATTAATAGCTTAATTTACTTGTTCCTTTATATCTTCCTTATTACTGCTATTAGCTTTAATAATTATAGCTAAATTATCCTACTTAGAACTATAAAGTATAGCTTATACCCTAAGGTTAATAATATAGTAAGTATATTAGATATATT
The DNA here is from genome assembly GCA_000814955.1 of Metarhizium guizhouense ARSEF 977. NCBI lineage: Eukaryota > Fungi > Ascomycota > Sordariomycetes > Hypocreales > Clavicipitaceae > Metarhizium > Metarhizium guizhouense. The sequence goes on from AZNH01000083.1 coordinate 17,963, forward strand.
GCTTTTTAAAAGAGAAGTTATACTTAAATATAAGCTTCTTAATATATATATTATTATTTATTATATTATTAAGAGTAAAGTACTTAATTTCTTTAGAATTAATTTACTAAAATATAAGTGTATTTACTACTTTATTAATAAGATATATACTAGTATATTATCTATTAAGGGGTTAAAGCTTAAAGAGAATTTAGTACTAAGTAAAGTTACTATTAATAAATTATATATTAATTCTAAGAAATAATATATAGGATTTTAATGTCCAGCTATTAAAGGAAAAATATATTTAAGATTAAGTAGTTTATAATACTTTAATTACTAATTTAATAGCGCTTTTATACTTAAATTTAAGTATATAAAAAAGTGTTTTTATAAAAGGGAAATAAGTCTTATTAAGTAATAAGTTACTATAAAGGAGAATATACTAGAACTACTTAGTATTTATAATCTTAAATAGCAAGTTATAATATATAATCTAGTTAAAAAGCAGAATTTAAAGACCCTTAATATTAAATTATTTATATAAATTATTAATAAGAAACTAATTATTTAAATTACTAAAATTAGTATAAAAAAGTATATAATAGTCTAGTTTTATAATAATAAGTCCCCTATATAATAATTAGCTTTTTTAGGAGACTATTTATATTAATGCGTTTTATTACTATTATATTATAAATTATAGTATATATAAAAATACTGTGGATTATATAAAGGTGTTTCTTAATAAAGGCCCTTACTAAGCAAATAAAGTAGAAATCTGACTTTTTCTTAAAGCTTTAAGCAAAGTAATTTACGTAAATTTACTTCAGCTTATTACTAGGCTATAAAGTAGAACAGTTCTTAACTTAATACTTATATTACTACTACTATACCCTCGTGTTTTAACCGCTAGTATAGCGTTTAAACCCGGGCTATTTTACCTACTCTTAGCGGCCTTAAAGTAATTAATTAATAGTAATAAAGTTAATAATAATACTATAAGAATATAGTAATAGTGTTATTAGTAAGAAGACTTTTAAAGATAAAATAGCAAGTAAAAAGGAGTACTTTTTATATAATAGCGACTTATTAAGTTAACTTAATAGTAAAGAACTAAAAGTAAGCCTTAAAAACATTATAGTTTAGGTAATAAGTTATATAAATTAGCTATAAGGTAAGGATTTTATTAAACTTTTTAGAAGCTATATTAGCTGCGTAGGCAATAGTGTCGGATAATACCTTTATAGATAGAAGTCGCAGAGCTTAATGTAATTGTTAGATATTATAGTATTAGCTATTAAATTAAACTTAGCTAAAAGTTAAATTCGGATACAAGGAAGTTTTTTTTTATATTAAAAAGAGAGCTGTAAACGGAGTCTGCAACACTTATAAAAAGAACAACAAGAATAATAGTTTTATTAAGAAGCTTAGTTAATATAAGTCTCACAACGTGACAGATAAGCTTAAAATTAGTTTATTGCCTGACGGGCACGGGAAGGTAACAAGACGCGTTATTCGCGTATATTATAATATAGTTAACGTAATATACACGTAAATTACTAGTATTATTAAAGTTAATATATTCTAGACAGTTAATAAGTAGTGGCTAGTAGTTAGTTAAAAGGATAGTTAGCGTATTTAGTTAACGCGGGTAAAAATAATAAGTAAAGAGGCGTTATACTTCTAGTCTTAATTATTAGTATAGGAAGTACTATTACCTTAAAAACTACTAAGGGGGTAATAAACTATATTCTATATAATTCTTGTTTTATTTTATAGTAACTACCCCTATTAAGTAAGTGTTAATTTTAATAGTTTTATCCTTATATAAACTTTCAATAAACTTTTAAGCTTATTTATTATTTAATACTAATAAGATAAAAAAGAGATATTTAGGACTTTAAAAACTATTATTATAATAATAAAGTAATAGAATAAGGTCCTTAATACTTTAGTTTATAAATAAGACTAATTTAATTCTTAGTACTAGTAATAAATAATAAGTAAACTATTAGAAATAAAGTTAAAATATATATAAGTAACCTTTAAATTAAAGTAATATAAGCTATTATATTAAAGTAAGTTTAAATAATAACTCCCTAAAAAGATAATTAAGTAATTAAGGTAATATAATATATATTATAAATTTTCTTATAATTATTTAATACTATTATAATTGCTTAGTATACTTAAAATTATTACGATATAATAAGCTTACCTTATACTTGGCGGGGATATTAAAGGCTATTAAGGATCCTTACTTTTTATTATAGTAGCTCTTGTATTTTATAATAATAATTATATTAATATAAGGTATAAATAATATTACCACTAATACTAATACCTAATCTAATCTAGGCCTATTATTATAGCTCTCCGAGCTGAGTATATATATATTAGTAGACAGCTAGATAATTAGTATAAGTTTAGTAAAAAGGAAAGAATATACTAGTGAGCAAGGCTCCGCAAATAGCTAATACTAAGCTTAAAGTATAATATAGTTTAGTAGCTATAAAGGAATTCTATATTTTAATACTTATATTTTATATTAAACTACGTATACTTATTACCTTAGTGTATAATAATATTAACGCTTAGTAGCTCTAGAGGACTAATATAGTTCTTATCGCACGTCTTTATGCGGCACCGCGTTTAAATTAGGGTTACGTATTATATACACAGAAAAATATACAAACTATACATTTTTAAGTCGATCAACTTGATCGAACTAATTAAGAGCTGAGGAGGCACTTGATTCGATGCGAATAGAGTGCACAAGTGGAGATTCGTTGCGAACCGAATAGGTCCGTGACAGACTCGACATCGTATTTGTTGGCTTGGTACGAGTCATGTACTAAGCATGACACGCAGAAGAGTTGCTGCCTAGTGGCATCCGTGCTACTAGGTATTTATATGTATGAGAGCTGTCAGCCAGAATCTAATAGAAGTAAGTTCAATCGCAACAGTATCGAATGCCAAGCGTTCGATTCGATGTTCGCAAGACTTGGCATCAAATTAATCTATTGACTTGCTTCCCGTTCGTAAGATGTCTATGTCCGACTACAATAAAACTATTCGAATAGGAGATAATCAGGAACAGAAATCAATTAAAGCGTGCAAACCTGTAATAATCAGCCTTAAATATAATAGTTAGGACAGCTTAATAATACACTTATATAAGACTATTTTTATACTAAAAGTAAAATTAATACTAGTTAAATTTAATTTTTTATTTAAATATAATTCTCTTTAAATAATTTGGATTTTAATAGTATAAAATATAATAGGAATTATATAAATATATAGATTTATTAAGGAAAAATAGTAAAAATGAATTGCTAACTAGAAAACTCTTTAATTAATATTAGTTTTATATTAATTTACTAATAAAAATTAAATAATTATTCTTAAATTTAGAGGAAGTACTAGTAATAGAATAAGAAACGGCGTCTAAAATTTAGTATCTTGCTAACAGACTGTAATACTTAGGATTCGGCTGGCTAATATAAATGTTAAGATTAAGTTTCTTATTTAAATAAAGTCGAGTATACTTATTGTCCGGAAGGTAATAGCAATTACTATACTGCTACCTGGCGGGCAGAGTATTCTATAGTATTTAGTTTTAGTATTATTCTACGCTCTTATATTGGAAACTAAGAGAGCCTCGTTGCCAGATTCACAGGGCATCTTTTTCGCGATCGTTGCTCATCTATCCAACCAATCGTGTTCCGTGATAGTAGATGAGACTCTGACAACGTAGCTAACATAGGTCTTAATATGGCATTGCTCCTGAACTCGAAGTGTAGTATATTTAACCTCAAGGTCTTGGGTCAAAAGACAATATACAGTGACCTTGTTCGCCCTAGTGATGTTGTACTTTACGTGCTATATCGTTGTACATACGTACGTACGTTGAGGTGCTGTACAGTATACGTATTTTGTACGTACGAAAGTCCACGATATTCGTAATCAGGGAATTCATGGGCCCATAATATACGTACAAAACCAGGGGCGCTTTATCTGCGATATTTACTTTATTGCCTAAAAAGGAAAGGGAAAATTTATATACATGTACTTGTATATACTATCGCATTGTACGTACGGTACTATGGCTAAAATACAGTACGTATATACGTACGTGTACTATCAGGTCGCATAACTTCGCCCAGCTAATGTAGGCATGGTGTAAGGGGCTGAGCCGCTGTTTGCTCAAACTAAGGTTGTATTACTATTGTCTCCCTAAAGTTACGGAGGAAAAGTGGTAGTATGGGCATGCCACGGAAAATTTCGTCCGGCAGTTTTCAGTTGCATGGTAAGTACTATGAAACAAGTGATTCACGCATCAATTGCTTATCATTCAAGTCCAAGAAAGCTTCGCTGCCGGCGCCTCAGCTTCTCCAATAATAGCTCCATCAATTAAGCACTGTAACTTAATAATAGGGCTTTAACTTCGAATCCACCGTTGCTGAAAATACTTTCATGTCAGAATTCTCTCCATAATAGTACCACCAATGCGTCATAAAATAGGTTCCTGCGACGCCAATCTACGCAGAATTGAGAACTGTAATGCACACACTACCGTCACCTAGGAAAACCAAGAATTACCTGAGACTATCCTCTGTCACGTTTCTTGGAAAGATAATTTTGTACTGATATCATCCGATACCACATACCAACCCCTCACAGGAGTTAAACACATGACCATGTAGGGGAAGCCGGTGTGCCAAAGAAGGCCTACCATTGGCTTAATATCGGTGACGTCAGCTCTGCAGCTCCCTACCCCCACCCTCGGGCTAATAGGGCAAATGCACTCCGAAACAATTTCCCGTTTCCGACAGGGATCACCATCATTACTCAATACTGCGATAGTAGTGTGGAGCTGCCAGACGACGCAGCCAATGAGTGGGCTGTGCGACTTCCGAGTTAACCCGCTTGGCCACGCGCGCCTCGGCTATCGAAAGCAAGAGCCGGCGCATAAATGTCGAAATGCTTGTGTGGCAGACTAAGGGCCCGCGGTCGGGCGAAAGATATCTTAAAAAATCGTTACATGCTACAGCGGCCGCATTGCTACACCGCCAGAGGGGCTTTGTCCAGCTCACGGACATGCTACTTTGCGAAGGCCCTGGCACAAACAGGTATTTGACAAAGGAGGATTTTGACATGGCTCTCGTAGAAGCGGCGGACACTGGGTCCATGGACCTTGTCAAGCTCCTCGTGGATAGGGGCGCCAACGTCAACTAGAAAGCCGGGGAATATTTGGCCCGGATCATATTTGTGAGATTGCTCGAGTGATGGCTCTTGGCGCCGATTGTCCCGCATCGTTCCCCAGAGGGCTCTCGCATAACACGGAACTGCAGGCAAAAGTATTCTGTAATACGCTACGTGAAGCTGAGTATGGCTCCCACGTCGCCGCGTACGCAGTAAGCTTACGAGGGGGGGGAATAAGGGGGGAGCGGCCGTCGATTAGACGCGATAAAGTTCCACTCGAGTCGGCGCGAATCGCAAACTTTGTGCGAGGCGCGTTCAGACTGACTAAGAAATGGTGAACTTCAGAAGTTGCAGGCATGTTATCGTCTTCGTCTCAAGGGGCGGGAAGAGCGTCGGAGTGACGGCGCATCTCTGAAGCCCACAGATTTGACCAGATTCCTTTCTTGTCTGGCCAGTGCGCCATGCTCGCCTCCACCGCAATGGGCCAACATCAAAGTCTACTGAGCTACGTTCGGGTCTGATGTAACCAGTTGGGTGTACACTGTACATACACACACACACACACACACAATTTATTACGCCCGATAGAGACTCCTCCAATAGGGCAACTATTAATCTGTGTTACATAACCATTTCCCAAAGTATGTCTTTGTCTCATAATAGCCCTTCTATCAGAATAATCTATTTCCGGCTCATTATCATTTAAAGTCTTATCATACTACGGGTTCTCACGTATTGGGTATTTATTATCCGCAGGCTAGCTTGGAGCCACTCCTCCAAGTATTAAACATCCTATGTACGGCAGCTGAAGCGGCGCCAGCTTGATGTACAGTATGGCAACAATATTGAGTTCTGGACTCAATATCACTTGACGAGGCTGGGGAGTCGGGACCGGCGGAATCTCCCCCCCCCCCCCCGGGGGGGGGATTACTTAGTAAGCAGGGTCGCGAGCCCCCCGGCATTAGTCTGCAGTATAGTGAGCGAGTTGATCCATCTTTATATGCCAGGAAAAGGGCCACTTCAGTAGCGGCCGTTGCCAAGATGGGCTTCAAGGTCGGGTTCCCTGGCACAACACATGGAGGACATTTGAAATCACTCTGCTTTCTCCCCTCGGTTCGGGGAACCGGATGCCGGTAAAACCTTAAACTGGGGCTAGAGCCGCGTGGCGGATATTTGACTTCAACTCGCTTGCCACAAGCCTTCAATCGTCTTTTCTACCCGTGGACACGTCGCGCGTCACAACCCTTCCGACCACCACAACGTTAGCAATAATTTGATTGCATCTCATCGCGAATACATCATGAAGATTAGACAGCGCACAATCTGTCATACGTGTAGAGCAAGGAAGCTTGCTGTATGTTATCCTCTATTCAATCCTCGTCGCAGACAGCCTTGGACTGACGTGCCGGTTTTAGTGCGACGGACGATCACCGTCCTGTTCCCAGTGTCTTAAAGGCAGCCGTGAGTGTGGTGGATATCAATATGACTTGATATTCGTGGAACCACAAACTATGGGCCGAAGGACAGCTGGGAGAAAACGAATTACATTGTCCGAAGTCGCCGTTGAGCCTCGTCTGCCCACTCCGGGTATTGGTCAACCTCTCTCCTGGCCGATGAATGACATTCTGTCGCTGGTCGTTCAAAACTTTATACCCCGGCGCGATGAAACGAATGCAAAGAGCCAGGGTCTCACAGCTCCATCCAGAGTATGTGGCTCTTGGATTGAAGTAGTACCAGACCTCAAGACGTCCGGACCAAACGGTCACGCACTCACGTCTTCTATCAAGGCGTTTGCAGTTGCCATTACAACTTGCAGAAGGCCTCTTGGAGCCCCTATTGTTGATGCCTTGGCGGCGCACGGAACTGCTCTCAGTTCCCTTCAACAAGCCTTGACAAGAGGTCGGAACGAAGGCCCGGATGAGCTTTCAGCCGCAATCATGTTTTTATTCTTATCCGAGGTATGATGACCATGGATATATGGTACCTACATGTATTCGTGCTTACTGTCACCCAAAGATAATGGTGCCTGCATGCGGTAGTTACGGAGCTCACATTGGAGGAATTTCGCGTCTGATGCTATCCCGAGGACCAGCCTATTACACCAACGGCACATCCCATAGAATCTATATAGGGTGTCGCCCTTCACAGGTTAGTTTTTACACACCGATCTTGTATCGTTTGGGCATAAGCTGATATTTCCAACAGATCATATGTTTTATATTATACCGCAGGGCGTGTTTTCTGGAGGCAGCTGAGTGGTGCACGATTCCCTTTCAAACCTCACCGGCGGAGCCTCTCCAGGAGCTGATGTCCATAGGGGCTTGCATACCGTCACTGCTCCAGGCTATAGACCAGCTGGAGGCTACTTCAAAGCACGACCATTTTTCCGCTTGCATCGACAAGCTTTTGGATATCATACGGCGACTGGACTGCTGGCGTTACTCATACTCGGCAAACTTGAGTTCCACGTATGGGCGTGATTTTGTAGCACCTCCTGCGTCGGAGGATATCTGGTACCCAGATATTACTGTAGCTAACAGCATGACTCACTACTGGGCTTTTTGGATCATATGTGCGGTATACGCCACCCAACTGGATTCCGGCGGCATTTGGTCAGGGCGATTAGGCGAAGCAAATGTAGTACAGCAAGAAGCCATCAGATCAAAGTCAAATTTGATAATGAGGAGCGTTGAATACCTTACTCAAAAAAAAATGAAACTATTCGGCGCGACCTCCCTGGGCCTTCCGGGCAAGGTTGCATATGAATACTCTCAGCAAGCCGGTGATTTGAATTCCGTGACTTTTTCCAACAAAGTCATCAAAAATATCAACGAGAAAGGGTATTCCTATCTCAATGCGTTTATCCAATCCGACTTCAAGATATTGCCTCTGTCTACCCCGAGACACCAGAATGGCGACCAACGAGGGAGAACAATCAGCAACTCAACCGCATTACAATTGAAGGCCCAAGAAGAACGGGAAATCAGATGATGCGCATTTTTCCTCCTGGTTTTAACCAGCGAATCTTATCCCTGGCACTGTCTGCCTCAAAACTTTAGCGGCTTGTGAACCGTGTTCCGAGAAGTGGCCCCAGCTATCGCAGTGCATGAGGATGACAACCTTGGGGTTGATATCGCTAATCAGGCGAATAGCTTGCGTACTGTCCATTATTATTTGCAGTGGCGGGTCGGATACGGTTGTCCTTGATTGGCGCGGGCTCTTTGATGTACACCATGTCACCAGAGAAGTTTTTCCATTCATCTGGCCAAAATCCGGACTCTACAAAACCAACCTAATATATTCTCACCCAGGCAAGTGTTAACAAGGAGTAGCTATCACTTTAAGGTATACGCTGCTAATGCTTAAAATAGTTATCTCCTAGGATAATATTCCACGAATACCGGGATAAGGCACGAGATTTTTAGCGCTATTAAGGGTAGTAAGCACTTGTGTAACGGCTTAGGTTCCCAAGGGATAAACTAGTTGTAGTTTATATTAGCAGAGACACTAGAGGGTTAGTCTGAGTAATTAATTATTATATTAATAATAAGTTATAAATTATAACTAGATAATTAGAGTTAAAGAGTTATAAGTAAAGCTTAAGTTAATATAATAATTATATTAAAAGCTAAGAAACTAGAGTCTATTTATAAAGTAAATTTAAGGGTTTTTATATACTATAATTACTAGTTATTATATAAGTAAGTATCCTTAATACTTACTTCCGGACACTAGTGAGCGTTATATCTGCTTACTTATAATAACTGAGCGTTCCTCCTATTATTCCTAGTGTGCCGACTATTGTTCTGTCGTCTGCTATACTAGTAACGCGCAGTGGCTCGTGCAGCCGGCCTAACCTGCGACCTCCGCTGCAGCCTATAACTGGGTCGTAACAACTTGACGTCCGTCAAGTAACTAATAACCAAGTGCGTTAAGATTATTAGGGTAGTTTTCGTGGCTTAAAAGCACGGTTTTTATAACGGGAAAATTAGGCTAGCCTAGGCTAGAGAAGATATATTTTTTAATATAATAATACCTTAATTTTACTTTAATTTAATAAGCAAAAAGAATAAATTAGTAATAAAGTTTATACTATTAATTTTAAGAATTATAAGAGTAATAGTTAATTTATATTAAAATAAAATAAAAAATAAGCTTAATAACTATTATTTTTATTAAAGTTCAGGTTTAAGTTCTATTTTTACTCGGTTTTAGCCGCTATTTAAAGTAGTTATACCTGGTAAGTAGGGTTTAGCTAACTACTAAAACGCTCTGAATATTTATCTATTATACTCTACTTTATTAATACTATTTAGTGCCTAGCTAGTTATTTTTAAACTTTTTACTTTTCTTTTTTAACTTATTTATATTAGCTTATTAACTTTTATAAATTATAGTTTTATATTAATATATATAGTTTATATTTTTAAATTTAAATAAAGTAAAAATATATTATATATATATATTTTTTTTTCTTTTAATATTTAATTTAATTTAATTATAAATTTATTTTAAATTACTTAAAAATTTAAGTTTATTTTATAAATTTAATAACTTTTATTATTATTTTATATTTATTTAATAATACTTTAAGATTTTATTATTTTAAGAATTAATTTAATTTTTAATTTTAAAGTATTATATATTTTTTAAATTAAAGTAAAATATAAGTTATTATTTATTAGCTTTTTTTATAATTATATTTAAAAATTTTAATTTTTAGTATTTTTTATTTAAAAAAAAATTATTTTTTTTAATTTTTTTTATTTAAAGTTAAATATAAATAATACTTTACTTTTTATTAAAGTTCTTATATAATTATAATACTCTTAGTATTAACTCTAATATATATCGGAAGGTGTTAAGATTAAGTTGCTTATTTAAGGTAATAGCTATTATTATATTACTACTTACTAGGTAATAGTATTATAATAAGTATTTAATTTTATATTATTTTATTCTTTTAAATAAAAAATTAAGAGTTTTTTATTCTATCTAGGCTATTTTATATAATTATATGTATAATATATATTAAATATAAAATAGTATTACGTGCAAGGTCTAGCCTGCGCCTTTTATAAATAGTATACCTTAATAGTATTTTTAACTTAAAAAATTAATATACTCTTTTTATTTATATTTTATTATAATATTTAATAAGTTATAAGCTCTTATTAATTTTATTAATATAACTATTAATATATAATTATATAATAACTTAATATTTTAATTAATTAATTAAACTAATATAATATTTACTTATTAATCTTTTTATTTATAATAATATAATATTTATAACTTAATAATAATTTATATTTTTAAGTAAAAAAATAAGTATAATATAAAAAAATACTTAACTTTTAAGTAAATATTATTAATAACTTTAATATAAAAATATAAATATTATTTTAGTTTTTAAACTTAAAATTAAAACTTTTATAAAGCTTTAATTAATAATTAATTTCTATTATAATTAAATAATAAATTAATTTTTAATTAAAGTAATTTAATTAATTAATAATCTTATAATTACTATTTAGAATTTATAATATTATTAATATAATTTAGTATTTAATAGCTTTAACTCTCTTTTAATCTCTATTAATATTATTATTATTAATATATAATTACTTAAAACTAAGTTATCTTAATTATATTTAACTAGATTTATTATATTAATTTTTAATTAATTTTTAATTATTTTATTTTATAATTAAATAAAATTATATATATAATATAAATATTATATAAATATAAAATCTAAAATAATATTAAGTTATATTAAGGAACTTAAAAAAGAAGGCCTCTAAAAAAGCAAAGCTTAAGTGTAGCACTAAAAAGGCTATTATACTAGCTACTAAAAGGGCTAATAAGGCTAGTAAGGCTAAGGGTAAAGCTGCCAAATAAATCTGTATTAGCGGTTTTACCTCTTCCGGAGGGATACTTATATATATAGTATATTTATAAGATTTACTTTTACTTATATTTCTAGTTAATCTTGTTTCTTTTTATTTAAGTTATTTATATTTTTTACTATTAAAACCCTATTATAATAATATAATTAATTATAAGTTCTTGCTCTTATATATATATATCTCTTATAAGTACTTACTAATATTTATTATAACTATTTATAAACTATTATATATTAAGTATAAACTAATAATAATAAAATAACTTTTAAGTATAATAAAAAACTTAATATAAATAAGTTACTTATTATAACTTTTAAAAGTTAAAACTAATAAAATTAAATAAGTAATATAATTATTAATAAATTAAAAGCTTTTTATAATAAAAAAAAACTTATTTTAAAGTTAAAAATCTTAATTTTAAGAAAATTAAAAAGATTATATAAATAATTAAGAATTTAAAAAAAAAGGCTTTTATAAATATTAAACTAAAATATAATATTAAAAAAACTATTAAATTAATTATAAAAAGAGCTAATAAAAATAATAAAGCTAAAAAAGCTAAAAAAGCTTATAAAATTAAGGCTACTAAGTAAATTTATATTAGTAGTTTCACCTTTTCTAGAGGGAAATAATATAATATAAATATATATTAATATATATATATATTTAAATATTATATTTTATTAATTTATTATATTTATTTAAATATTAAAAAAAGTTTAATTTAAGTACTTAAAAGTTTATATAATATTTTTTTTTAATATTTTAATATTTTTTTTAAAAAAATAAATTAATAAAAATTATAAAATTAATTTTTATAAAAAATTTATTTTATTTTTAATAAATAAATAAAAATATAAAAATTATAAAAATAAAAAAATATAAAAATTAAAAAAATATAAAAATTAAAAAAATATAAAAATTAAAATAATATAAAAATTATAAAATTAAAAAAATTAAAAAAATTAATTTAGTAGTATTATATAAAGCTTAGCTAATATATAATTATAAGAGTACTTTACCTGCGAGGGCAGCAGCTAGATCTGGACTTATCGGATCCTTCCTAATTCGAAAGGTCGCCGGTACAACGGGCGCGGGATACTTACCGTGTTGCCGAGACTGACCATCCCTGCTAGGCCCCTCTGCAATAGTGTCTTCATGCTACAATTATACGATGTTTTCTCTTGCATTGGGAAGGTAGTATAACGTGCCGTTTTGCTAGAAGTATTACTTAGTGCATGGTAATAGCCTTACTATAGGCCCTACATCCCAGCGATTAACCCTTATTCCGGAGGTATCTATACATATAGCCCTGCTTCCCTGCAAGTCGACATGCGGGGGCATGCATGTGACGAGCTATAAAATTATAAAAATTATAAAATTAAAAAAATTAATTTAATAGTATTATATAGAGCTTAGCTAATATACTACTGTAAACAAGGCACTGCATAGACCGGATAAAAGGGTTTGGCGAGGGGTCTGCCCGAGGGCTGCATAGAGATCTGTACGGTCATGGAGACTACGGCAAGACAACGAAAGATATTGGGGGCCCTATCAGCAATGCCATTCCCCTGGATCTCGAATACGCCTGTCTCAACTGGGTGCACCACTTACAAAGCTTTCGACGGGGTGTAGAACAAATCATCGATGAGGACAGGAGTGAGGCTTTAGCTCGCCAGATGTCGAGTATTGTCAAACAGGTCCAGACATTGCTTGGAGAGCATTTCCTCCACTGGATTGAGGCTCTATGTCTATTGGGCAGACTATCAGATGGGATATCATCCATTAGACAGCTTCAGTCCATACGTCAGGTATGTTTGTTGCGCTTGTGTTTGGTCCGCAGTGCTAAAGTGAAGCAGTCGAGCTCCGGTGTCACGTTCGGCTTCTATGCATTTCTGATGGACGCCAAAAGATTTGCTGTGGACTACGGATTCATCATCGAGCGGTTTCCCTTGCAGATCTACGGCGCCGCGCTTACGTTCTGGCCGACAAGCAGCGAGGTCAACGAGAGACTTGGGGCGGAGAGGTACTCAGACATCCCGATCTTAAGAGATGCTAGAATTGGATGGAATCCTTGTTTGTACACGCTCAGGGGTCACGGCGGGTCAGTCAATGCTGTCGCCTTCTCATCCAGCCAAAAAATACTAGCATCTGCCTCAAGCGACAGAACTGTAAGGCTATGGGATGATGCTACTAAGGCTCATAAACGCACGCTCCAGGGCCACAGCGGTTACGTGTTAGATGTAGCCTTCTCTCCCGACGGTAACACGCTCGCATCAGCTTCCAGTGATTGCGCGATAAGGATCTGGAATGTTGATAAAGGCAGTCATTTAAGGACGCTCGAGGGCCACAGTAACTGGGTCAACTCTGTGGTCTTCTTAACTAACACTATACTCGCGTCAGCTTCAAGTGATGGGACCATAAATGTCTGGGACATTGAACGCGGCATTTCCATGGTAATATTCAAGTCTCACAGTGGCTCAGTGAATGCACTAGCCTCATCGCGCAACGGCCAGTTGCTTGCATCAGGCTCATCTGATCGGACAGTCCGCCTCTGGAACACCGCAGAGGAGACCTCCATAAAGACGTCACTGGAGCATAATGGCTCTGTTACTGCCGTCTCCTTCTCGCCAGAAGGTCGTTTCCTTGCATCAGCCTCGATTGATAGGACCGTGAGACTCTGGGACGCAGATACAGGCTCTCAAATAAGGGTGCTCGAGGGCCACGACAGCGTGGTCAACTCTGTAACTTTCAGGAACAGCTATACACTAGCAACAGCTTCCGCAGATAGGACGCTACGACTATGGAACACCGCCAATCATAGCGTGCAGAAGCTCGGGGGCCGCGGTGGCTGGCTCAATTCTACCGCCTTCTCTCCTGACGGCCGGATGATTGCTTCAGGTTCAAGTGATTGGAGGGTACGACTTTGGAGCACCGATACCTGTGTTCCCTTAACGACGCTTGAAGGCCACCGTAATTGGGTAAGAGCTGTTGCCTTTTCAACGGACGGGAAGTTGCTCGCATCGGCTTCGACTGACGGGATGCTGTGGCTCTGGGACGTCGAAAAAAGGAATAACGAAGCTTCGATCAACGAGGATTGGGCATCAAACATGTTAAGGGAACGATGTTGTGATGTCAATAAAAGCAGCCATAACCAGGATTGGGTCAGAGCCCTCGCCTTCTCGCCGGACGGCAAGGTGCTCGCGTCGGCTTTGGCCGACGGCACGGTATCGCTTTTAGACCTCAACAAAGTGAATAGTATCAGGTCACACGACTGCTTGGCCGTTGCATTCTCACTGGACGGCACGGTTCTGGAGACGATACGTCTCTTCAAGACTCTACCTGAGAGTTTAGACGAACCTACGAGAAACCCATCCAGAACGCCTCCCCAATATGATAAAGATGACGAAGATTCTGTGTGAGTGACTGGTCTACGGGCTGATGTCGAAGCGAGACAAGGCTAACTTATCCAAGGTGGAAGTACATACAAGCATCTATTTCAACATTTATTTACAGCCGGAAGGCGCAGACGGGCATGGACATGGAAACAGTGCGTATTACTTCTCACAATATAGTACTGCGACTTGAGGACAACACTGACACTCTGCCAATAGTATATAGGTATCTACAAGTCAGTGATTCATCACTCTGCACCTCAATCAGTTCCCCGCTATTGATGCCTCATAGTGCTGTATATATCATCTGTGGCATTCGCCGCGGAGGAGTAAGTATGTGTCCCGATATTATCTACAAATTGCTCAGCTGACCCTCTCTAGACTTTGCTGGCCGCGCATATATCTACGCGCATTTGCAAAACTACTTAAAGAGGCATCTCGAGCAAGTTATTGACGAATCCAAGGCTCATTCTGGTGAAGGGTTGCTCACCTTCTACACTGAAGAATGGTCCCGCTATTCCAAAGCCGCCAAATGTATGAACAATCTTCTACGGCTTCTGAACAGTGATTTCGTTGAATACGAAATCAAACAAGGAACCAAGGGTATCTACGATGTCTTTACCCTCCACCTTGTCGAATGGCGGATAGTGGTAATCGGCAGTATTTCTGAGAAAGTCGTCAATGTTGTCTTGAAGTCAATTGAAGCGGGGCGAAACGGCCAGATCATCGAGAACGGCCTTATCAAGCAAACTGTTGAATCATTTGCTTCGCTGAGTATTGATCTCGATGGCCCGTCCTTGCCAACTCTTGGTACCTATCGACACTATTTCGAGACACGGTTCTTGGAAACAACCATGATGTATTACCGCGCGGATAGCAAGCAATTCCTCGCAGAGTATGGTGTTATCGAGTATATGAGGAGAGCCGAGATACGTCTGGATGAAGAGGACGAATTAGCGAGAGCTTGTCTCCATCCCGTCACTGAAGATGCTTTGAGGCAGACTTGTATCCAAGTTCTTATTGTCGAGCATTCCGAAGTTCTTCGAAGCAACTTTCTGTCTTTGCTTGACGCCGGCCGAGAAGAAGACATGGCTCGTACGGTCAATTTACTTGCCCGTATGCCAGACGGTCTGGCTCCTTTATTCTCAAAGTTCGAGGATCACCTGCGAAAAGCGGGTTTCGCTGCCGTCATAGAGGCCGTAACAGCTGCCGAGAAGCTGGAGTCTAAGATCTACGTCGGCCCTGTTTCCGCCCAGTATCATGATCTTGTCAGGTGGGCTTTGAGTGGACATGACCGGCGGACGAGATGATCGGACGATATTTGCAGAGAGCTTACGAGCCAGCACGATGTCAAATCTGAAAAGTTTCCTGGGCCACTTTCCAAATATAATACCGAACCTTACGGGGCTGAAGTCTCAACGGATGTTATATCCATTACTGAAGATTGGATAGCTCGAAATGGGCATAATCTTTTGCATCTTCCGCCAGATTACAGGGCTACATGTGCGGTGCGATGGAATAACATTCTTGTCCTTGGGCATAGGTCTGGTCTAGTGTCATTTTTTCAACTGCCATGAGTAGGAGTCTAGGATAATATCCACACTGTCTACTTTGAGTATTAAAGAGTCTAGTAATTTGGTAGTACAAATTGGTCAACTGGGGCTAATTTCTAAATAATCACAACTGGAATAGAGCGAAAACTATCGAGTTGGTGAGACTATTCTTCAAGTTGCATCATTTTTTAATCTGCCCGAATAGCGCGCAGCACCGTAGTGTGTATATTGTTAGTCGGCTCTGAAGTGGTCAAATATGGCCCGAAATGGACCATTGATGTGTTTTGCTAAGATGGAATGTGTTGGCACTTGGCAACAAGCTGGTGCCAGGCATATCATGGAGGGTCTGGTGTCTCGTGCAGCTGCAGAATGGCTCGATGTCCCCATGAACACACCCCGTGCCCCAGCCAGCCACTTCACCATCCTTCATCATCCATTTTCATCAACAAAAAAGCGTGGCCCAGCATCGAAATTCGCAGCACCAGCCAAACATGGCTCGCAAACTCGCAAAATGTCTGTCATCAGTACCCTCGTAGCGCAATTCAAGGCCCTGCCGTACCCTGACGAGGATTGTGCCGGTCGCACCGTCATCATCACCGGCGCAAACACCGGCAAGTCGTTTCCTTCCATCCCCCGACTCAGCTCATCACAACGGAAGGGCGTCATCTCCATCTAACGCGCTTGCATACGCAGGACTTGGCCTGAGGCAGCCCGTCACTTTATCCGTCTCAACGCAGTTACGCGATAAAAGTAATCATTGCCTGTCGCAACGTAGCCAAACGAGCTGCGGCCAAGGCAGACAATAAGAGCGACGCCGCGACACGGTGTGATTGAAGTATAGAAGCTCGATTTATGCTCGTTTCAAAGCGAGGAGTTTGCCTCGAAGTGCTGCTCAACAATGCAGGCATTGCAGTCATGCACCATGAGCCTCACGAATCACGAATCACGATGAATACGAGATCACGACGACAGTGCACGTCATATCAACATTGCTTCCCACCTGCTGCTGCTCCCGAAGCTCCGTCATACGGCGAGCCGGTTCAACGCCACGCCGCGTGTGACTCTTGCTTCTTCCTTTGGCGCATTCTACGCATGTATGGAATATCCGGTGTGAAACTTGGGTGCTGACACGGGCCCGTTGCTGCCCAACATGGCCAACTTCAGGTCGGACCTACGAGGTAAAGAATCAAATGTCATCAATTTGCACCAATACAGCAGTTCTAACCTTGTAGTCGTCTCTACCACGCGGCAAAGTCCCAGTCCCCAACCACGGCGTTGTCCACCATCATCGCTCCAAGAACAACTCGAGCGCTTCCCCAAATATTTCCCCAAAGGTGCTGCCACCCTCAGCAGCAGCAGCCAGCGCACTAGCCTCTTCGGCCTCGAGCGCAGACTGAGCTTCGAGGGCTTCCGTTTCGGCTTGAGAATATAAAGCGTCAATAGCCTCGGTAGATTCAATGCCCTCGAGCCCAAACACAGTGCTCTCGCCAGCCAGCTCCTCCTCCACTCCGGCAAAAAGGAATCTGCCCTCGGCAACCTCATTAGCCTTCAACCCGGCCAGGAGATCGCCATCACCAAACAGGTCTGCAGCGGCGAATTCATTTTCAGCGGCACCTCCAACGGCACCTTCAGCGGTGCCCTCGGCGGTCCCCTCAACACCACCGCCCTCGGCAGCTTCGGCGCTCTCCTCCCCCTCAGGCCTGGGTCTCTTGGGTGGTTGGGGCAACTCATACTCTGATGACGAGTCCGAAGGCGAGCTGGGCCTCTTCGCCGGCTTCTTCCTGTCCCCCTGAGGCCTCTTCTTGGGCGACTCATCCGCACTCTCCTCATCCGACGCGGGCCCCATTGGCTCCTCTGGATTCTCCTTGGGCCTCTGCACCTTGCCCTTGGCATTCTTCTTCCACGATTTGTCCTCGTAGTCGACTCTGGTGTTGGGCAGCTTCTCCTGGTCGGATTCGCACCACACCTTGAAGCCCATATTGCCACCCCTGTCGTTGAGCAGCCCCTTTGGGATCAACGTCTGCTGCAGGTTCCTCTTGTTCCAAATCAACGACATGCGCAACGTCTTGTCCGGGTCAAGGCCCTGTCTCGTGACGAATTCGGCGACGCTGGATTCGCCCTCCCACCATTCGCCACTGGGCACCCACACTTTGGACACGCTCTCCAGAGCGCTCAGCTTGGCCCAGACGGCACAGTACCTGTCGGCCGTTAGTACTGATTGATCAGTCTGGGGTATTTTTGTTCCGGCATCGCTACGAACCATGGCTCACTTAAACCGTGGTCTTGCCATTCTCCACGCCCGGGCGACGTGTAGACGCCCTTGCCGATTTGATCGGCAAGAACTCCATTACGCTCATCAGCTATGAGTGTTTTTGCGTCATTGTATAATCTTGCTTGTTCCTTGGGAGCATTGTCAGTGACATGACGAAAAAGTGCAGTGTCTAGAGGCGCATCGTCCATTGTTCGACTCGCCTTTGCGACAGTTCTGTACCCGACAAGGACATCGTCGGACGCGAGCTCGATGGGCACAGCCGCGATGCCGGAAACAAGAACCGAGGAAACTAGTGAAAGCTTTGAAACAATCATGTTTGATAGGCTCGGCGCATCACCGTCAAAGGAGGGGAAAATATTGTTTGTCGCCGATACAGCCTATTGACCTTGTGCAAAAGACAGAGCCCGTGCCTGTCAATTTATACAGACACCACATATAGCGTTTAGAATACCGAAATATCAATACAAATACTACATCCGGCATGTGGCAGACCAAAAGTGCTAATATTCGAGGCATTTTACAAAGGCATTACGATGTAGACGCATCGCTGGGTCATACGATAAGAGATGACGCTATACACTTGACGTTTCGTGACTACAAGTCCATCTATTGTGCATGAACGCCGTTCTCCACTTGTCGCCAATCCTTGATAGTACCGGCACTTGACGCATAATTATTAATTATGGAGGGCATTCAAGACATGATATTAATATATTCGGTGCAGGTGCTCACCTGATATTATTTAAAAATGGAGCCAGTAGAGGATAAGTAGTAGTTATCTCTTTAGATGCGGAGTGGCTCGTGGAGACGTTGTAGCAGGGATTTAGGCTAATTAAATAATAACAGTTAAATAGTACATTTGTTTACTATAAAATTAATAAATAATAAAAGTACAAATAATCTGATCAGGTATAAGCCGCTATATTAACCAATTATTTCACTATATAACTTAAACCCCGCCGTATTATATTCTAGCAGTTACTTGTATTATATAAGCAGCCTATAAAGGGTGGCCCCACAAGTCATTCCGCATCTAAAGAGATAACCTACTAGTATCATTCCATCTACAGCCATTAATAAAATAAACTCGACACTAGTTCTCGGCTCAACTATCAGCTTAATATGCCAGACATGCCATCCCATACACGCACATGATATATAATCACCTGTCAGATATACCAACTTCTGCCCAAGAGGAAAGCAAGCATGCGCCTCGCGTGTACTCTGATATCGACCCCTGCCGTCAATGCGATAATTTCTTCAGGCGCCCAACGCCGCCAGCTGAATCGGTCAAGTTGATGCGGAAATGCAATGCGGCAATGCATTATTGCCATGCAACTATAGCCTGCCAAAAACGACAATTTGCATTCAGCTTAAAGTAAAGGTTTCTCGGAAAGCTCACCGTATATCAGGCAGTTCGACGCCCTGCACCCACTGCAAACTATTGCTTCTCTTCAAGCCCGCCTGGTGAGATTATTCAGAAATACAGCAAACGAGACACATTCTTAAGAGAGTGACCATGCATAGTATTACCTCAATGCTACTTGCCGGCCTGCTGCTCCTCGGGGCGCGCCTCGGCAAGGCAGAAAATACTCTTGACAATGAAGTTCTCTGCAACGGCATTACCCCAGAAAAGGTGCGTCTTTTTTATAACCAAAGAGAGGAAAAAATATAGTGAGCGGGATTCTCTAATTCCTCAAGGGCAGGGAACCAAGGACTATTATGTGTGTATGTGAGCAAGTGCCACGGCGTACACGGCGAACAAGTCCCAAAGCCAGCGACGATGAAGAGGATTAATTGCCCCAAGTTGCTCGAGACCAACCAAATCGACTGTACCGGTCTGGGCAACAAGGCCTGCATGCTTCGTACCTGGGAATACCTCGTGAGTAGCAACAACGCATCCCCGTGAAAAAAAAAAGGGGGGGGCAGCAAAAATCGGCGTCGGTTAGAAAAAACTAACCTGGTGCCCGTGCATGTCAGGGATGCAAACAGGTAAACTTGCGCCAATGATCTGCCGAGTTTTGTACGCTGACACGATGTCGTGTCCAACCACATAGGCATCTCGGTGTGGACAGAAGACGGGCCAAGAAGCCAAAAAGTGCTGCGATGACAGAGACGCGCTTCCCTTTGGGGTAAGTACCGTCGACATCTCTTCTCGGGGAGGCTCATGCGGGCCAAGGACTGACTGAATTGCGAGAAAACAGGCGGGTTTGTATTATACGGGCTGTATGAGGGCGTGTAACCCTCGGTACCGGCTCAAGAGGACCGATCAGCCTGCGCTCCGGGAGATGCCGTGCCGTCAGCTGAGAGACTTTGACTGTTCGGGAATGGGCAAGTATTTGTGCGATATGCGCGGTTGGGAGGCTGCTGTAGGTTTTTTTTTTTCTTTTTTTTTAAACCCGCCTACTGGCGCTTGACGCACGATTTACTCATGCCTGTCTTGTTTTCTAGGGTTGCGAGCGAAAGGCATGTATTTGGGGCTCGCGGTTCGATGGACGACGAGGGCGATGCTAATTCTACGCGTGACAGGAAATATGTTCCAAGGACACTGTGAATACGAGAAATTGTTGTGAGAGTTACGACAGGAAGCCCCGGGTACGTGTCTCGGGTCGAAACTTGGGACGGGCCGCGCTGACGTGCAGATGTAGCATCACTTTAAGAAATTCTTCCAAGCCATGTTTATGAAGCGATGCTTGGCGTAGTTTCTAGTAGTACTTGAGGTGCACAAGGTCAAGACTGGCGCGTATAAAGACGTGGTGTTGGTGCGAGGGCGGGCAAGGCGGAGAAAACGGAGACATGTTGTCAGGTAGCACAGGAGATGGACGTGTGTCAACATCAGGTCGGTTATTCGCCAAGCGTAAATGTTAGCCAACTCGGGTACATGGTAATATATTATAGATGTCGAGACTATTCGTGTTGCTGCGGTGCGTTGTTGTTGTTGTTGTTGTGGCGTAGCTTCCACACGGCACCAAGAATGTTTCGCAGCTATATGCCGAGTCACAGAAATGTAACGCTGCGCGAATAACCTCCTTTGCGTCTGTAATTGCGCCCCCCATCGTTGTAACAAGACTTGTAAGCCAATCTGTTGGCGTTGGCGTTGGCGCCGGAATCACCGGAAATGGGCGTGACCACGCCATATACTTTGGTGTGTTGGTATCAACTCCCTACATCTTGCGACACCATTGCTATTGACTTGGAAGAAAGCCGGCCGAGGTGTGCACATGTGGCTAAAGTATAATTCCCGACACTGGCCAATTCAGCTCCCCAATTACACAAGCATCGCGCCAGGCTCAGCTCTGCCGATTGGACGGCCTGTTCCAGGTCACAGAGGGCATCTACCAAGTGCGCGGCCTGGACCTGTCCAACACGACCTTCATCGAAGGCGACGAGGGCCTCGTCATCATCGACACGCTGACGTGCTCGGAGACGGGGGCCGCCGCGCTCCAGCTGTACCAGCAGCATCGCGGCAAGCACCGGCGCATCAGGGCCATTGTCTACACGCACACCCTGCACAACATCCTGACGCTGCGCGGCGCCGTGGTCCGCGACGCCCACCGCTGGAGCCGCCTCCTCACCGAGACGGCTGACCTGTTTGGCGGCCGGGCCGACGTGGTGTTTGCCTCGCACCACTGGCCGACGTGGGGGGCGCGGGCCAGGTCGTTGACCGCGCGAGGGAGGCCTTTGGCGAGGGCGACTTCCGCTGGGCGGCCGAGATTCTGAACCACGTCGTGTTTGCGGAGCCCGAGCACGCTGCTGAGGCGAGGGCCCTGCTGGCAGATACGTACGAGCAGCTGGGCTACGGGAGCGAGAACGGGCCGTGGAGGAACTTTTACGTGTCGGGGGCAGGTTTGGAACGGGGTCCGGATGCTTTGAGGGCGGCTGGTCTTGAAATTGACGGGGATGTGTCGGTGCTGGCGAGGCTCCGGGGCCTGCTGGATCCGGGGGACAGGAACTTTGATATTGTTACGCCGTGAGACATCCTGGTATTCTGTCACGGGGCTACGAAGTTGTAGCTGTGTCTAGTTGATTCGGGCGATTTCACACATGGCCCGAGGACCTAGGTAGATGTAAAACGCTGCTGGGTTTCCGCCACGACTTCAAAGAGAGAACGCGTGTGGATGAATGGAGAAGCTCCAGTTTCAACGGCTGCAGGTTTACTCTCCAAGTACAAGTCTCCGTATCCACGGATAATTAGAGCGAGTCTACAACCTCTCCGAAGAAACGTATCCCTATTAGCATGGGCACGCTTCACATACAGATACGTTGCTTGGTTTCAATACCCTTGATTCTCAGTGTAAACGCACTCCCGCTCACCGCGGCGGCGACGTTCTCTCGTCATCACACTGCTCCCAGGGCACACAATCCGGCTCGCACTGCGCGCCTTCATCCGGAAGTGCACCAGTGGCCATGTACGTCCGCACCACCCTGTTAGTACATTTGCTCGGCGCCGAATACAAGGCGCAGTGCCCCACGGACCTTTGTGACAAGACCCTCGACCCCGGGTGGCTCTTTGACACCCTGTGTGCGTTCTGGAGCGGCGTGATAGGGTCGATCCAGCTAGATAACAACAGAGCCGGCGCCGAGGGTCTTTCCCGTTTGTCGCTGGAGTCTGCTGCCGGGGACGAAAATGGCCCGGTGAATCTGTATTTCGGCCTGCTCTTCCATCCGGAGCACGTGAAGGGTATTTTGGCAACATGGTGTCCGAATTCTGGAGACCGGTCTCCCAGCTTTTCAAAGTAGCCCTGCCAGTAGTGCTCGTCGTGATGCGTCACGTCTTGAGCGTCACCGCATACTAACGCCGAGGACGAGAGACCAAGCCAGTTGTATTCACCTGGCTTCTTGGGGGTACACCCATCCGCCGGGTGGCCGAGGCCCGTGTTTTGAACAAGTAAGGTGTAGTTGCCTTGTAATGCACTCGCCAGTGACTGGGCCAGCGGTTCAAACTTGTCGACGGGTTGGTAGAGCGCGTTGAAGATGGACGAGCGAACCATGCCAGCTGTGATGATGGTTTCTGTGCCCCCTTTTGTTAGAGCTGGTCTCGGGCTGGCGTTTAACTGGCCAAGCAATGTACGCACTCTGTCCCGTATTGAATGCCAAGAATGGTCGGATGACTTGGTCAAGGGACATTTGGCCGTGGCTTCAAAGCACGAGCGGTAGAAGTATTCGAGCGCTTTCTCGCTATCCAGAAGGGCACTGTGCCAGTCCTGACGTGCTTGACAATTAGACGGTCTTGTTCCAACGCAGTATAGGTTGTGGTGAATACCTACCGCTGCAACCCAGTCCTCTGGAACTATCACCCCATCCAGAACCATGCGCTTCACGCGCCCGGGAAACATGGACATGAAGGTGTTTCCGAGAAAGGTGCCATACGAAGTCCCGTAGTATTGCAGTCTCGCCACATTGGCAGGCTTGCTAGTCACGGGCTTTTGAGCTTCGTGTTGGAGCTTTTGTGCCAGTGTTTTCTGATGTAGGCTTTCAATCTCGTCAATGATGCGGACCATGTCGCGAGCAACCGACGCCGTAGCCATGTACTCCTGAATGGCGTACCCGTGGGGGCCGGGCTTTGCACATTGAAGGCCTCGCGCAGCCGCGAATGCCTTTTGGTATTTGAGATTCTCGGCAGACGCGTCGAAATTGGTGAAGCCTCGACTCTGCCAGGCGGCGGCTGTTCGCGCGGGCTCGCTAGCGTAGCAATCTGCCGCTGGTTTGCTATGTGCCACGCCCCTTGGGTCAAAGGACATGATCTCAAAGTGCTTCTCGCCATCCATCATGGTTTGCATGTAGCGGCCGTTTTGTAGGACGTGAAGAACGCCAGAACTGCCCGGACCCCCGGGGTTTGTGATGACAGTGCCGCCAAAGGAGGCATCGTTACAATCAACGGCAGCTGGTAGTTTGATCACCGACAGAGCTACCGTTTCATTTGACGGTTTGGCATCAAGCCAATCCAATGGCATGAGAAGACGAGCACATTGAAACCCGTCGTAGCATGGTGAATAGTGAAGATGCCACGAGGGCTCGACGGCATTCCAGTCAAAGTCGGATGTATCAGTATTCACCGAAATCGCGTTGAAAACTAGTGTCGCCCATCCCAAAACCCGGATAAACGTCCCCATTGCAGCCTGGGTGTTCGATGGCGATGTGTGGTCAAACGCTGATACTGCAGCGGTACTGTCACATGGGTGCGATGGGTACGCGACGCGCGATGGTTGGAGGCGCAGAAATTGCAAGATTAAAAACGCAATTCATTCATCTCTAGAGTAAAAGAGGAGTAAATGCGGTGGTTTTGTCCTCGTCTTCCTTTTTGACGTATTGCCCAAGTCGAGTGAAAATGAAAAGGTAAGAAAACCGAGCTGCGTTGGGGTCCCAACCGACAAAGGCACCAATTGCCAATTGACCAATCCTAGCCACGAGTCCACGACATGAGACAACTCATTGCACATCCCCAGAGAAAAAGAACCAGCCAAGACTAAAAACGAAGCCTTGCCATCCTCTCCTCCAGCTCTCCGTCTACACAATGACCATTCTTGCACCCCTCACACAGACCACTCTCGTGCGGTTTTCCACTCCCGCCAGAGTAGTGAGGTGGCTCAACCTCAATGTTGGACCACCTCTTCAGACGGTACGCAATTCTTTCCGCGTACGAGTCATCTAGAGTTGGCCGGCTAAGCGAGTTGCAGGACCTGCACCGCTGATTGTAAACCCTCGCATTGTATCGCGAGCCAGAGTACAGACGGATCCAGACGGCGATCTTCTTGCTGGACCAGCCTCCCTGGGTGCAGTTTGCGTTGGGACAGGCAAAGCGGCCCATGACATTGGTATCATACTCTTTGATGTGGCCATACTCCCTGTCGGTATGGTGAAAATCGAAATCGAGCCCCTCCTCTTGTAGGAGATCTTCCACTGAGCCGTGGTGTTCTGGGAACAGTGACCAGGCTCGCGTCCCGCGCGGCATTGTAGATGTCGAGCCGGCAGCTGCGAGGGATCGTTGTGAAGGGATGAATCGATTTGTGAATCGATTTGTTTAGAGATTCGATGAAATCGAGGATGAAAGATTTATGCGGAGAATGGCAGCACGTTCAATGGAAATGGAAATGGGCAAGCCGTGCCAATTTATACCTGTCGAGGCAGGATCTCGACACGCTCACTACTCCAACGAGGACCCGTCAATAGCTTCACGGGTGGTGGGTAACCGGTATCAGAGCCTGTGAATACGGATAGAGCAAACGGAGTAGCAGCAATTCTTGCTCTCACTCGTGCTGCCTCGCGAAGGCTTCCTGTCCAGAGGGGTCCCCGTCCGAATCCCGAGATGCTCGTTTGCGCAGTTGGGTATTGTCCTCGGCTATTTGCAAACCTTGAATAAAAATACAACATTGAACTGTGGCCTGTGAATAGGAGTAAAGTAAACAAACAATAGCATTTTCCTCTGCCTTCACTCCTCCACTCTCTCGCCAAGGCCAATCAATGCCCGGCTTTCTTCAACGACTCACCCTCGGGTCTGGATTTTGAAAGCATATGTCTGTCGCCGTCCATTTTGCACCCCGGTTTATAGTTTCAACTTGGTGACAAGCAATCTAATGAAGATCACGGAGGAACACTTGCGTCGTGAGAAGCACCTTCACTCCATGGCTGGCAGGCTCCCAACGTACATGTAACAAGCTTGCGCCTAGGTTCGACAAATACGAGTCAACAGTGTGACAGAAATGGAATCTAGCCATTGGCTTCTACAACTGAACTACAAGAAACGTGAAAAAAACCACCTCCTTTCAGAATGCTTGGGCAGAAATCAGACCACCCCACGTACGTACGTGAGGCTGCTGCGCTGGCGACGGGCGGCAGCACATCCACAAGCACCCAAACACTTTCCAACACAAAGGATAGAGTGGCTAGTATATATCACTCATACACTCGGCCCTCGAATTCCTGTCGTGACGAGAAGCAAGGTCTGCGGGGGCGCAATATTCTCCAAGGCGAGTGAGTCCAGCACCAACCAGGGCAGACTTGGGTATGCACACAACCTACTCGGAAAAAAGAAACCGCAGACGGACCATTATGAAACTCCAAGTCCCGGAATAGGCATGTTGGTTTTGATACACGTCTAGACCCATCGCTACAGCCCATATCACTACAGCCCATATACTATTACATGTCCCCCTCAATAATGATACCCTCGCGCTTCAATTCCCACTCAAGTCCATGCTGTCTCCCCAGCCAAACATATCCATGCCATTCGTATCCAGGCCGCCAAACAAATCGCCGTCGCTAGTGGCATCCAATCCGCCTGCGCTTCCCGGGCCGCCAATACCCATGTCCAGCCCGTCAACCGTCATGCCGTCTGCGCCAACACCAACAGCCGCCATGGCATCAACATCCCCGAGACCACCTGCCCCAGAGCCAAGATCGAGCTGGATACCTGGTGCCTCGAGAATAGCCTGGTTCTGGGGCATCGCCATGTGTGCTTCAACGCGGCGATAGAGGCGGACCACAATCTCGGCCAGAACAGGGTCTGCCTTTTGTAGCCTGTTACATCCTTCGGCTTCGAGGCGCAGGACTTCACGGAGCGTCAGGGGCCGTTGAACGGCGGGTGGAACATTGCCCGACGCGTCCATCATTTGGTTGTTTGGCGGAGGCTCATTGGTTGTGACGTTGGGAGCGCAAACAATTGCCGCGACGGTGTCGTACACAATGTTGGCGCTGCCCGTCTCGGATTGCGTGCGAACTTCCTCCAGAAGCAGTCGGAGCGTCCGCTTGGCTCCCATGATTTTTTGCGCAGCGATTAACTGTCTGTGTGTGTAAGATGTGGGCATGCTATTAACACTCGGATGCATGCTCCATTGCACGAGACCTTGTACTGTGTGTCTCAAGGCGCCTGCAAGTCCCGTGCTGGAGCTGTTGGTCCACGATTCGAGTTCATTGTGATCTGCGCCACCGGTTCGCCGTGACAGCGGCAGGCTGTCCTTAAGAGCTCTCAACAGTGGCTGGATATCCTGGTTCTTGGGGTCCTGGCGCTGATATGTCCGCAGCGAGTGCTCCAGTGGTTTTGCTACTAGATTTCGAACTGATGATAACATGGTGCTTGCCTCCCCGGAAATAGAGCTGGGTAGCAGGATGAGTTGCAAGATTTTAATAATTGCCTTTTGCTCTTTCTGCTCTACCCACAGGTAGTCTGCGAGGAAACGCAGTGCCGGTACAAGTGAAGGCAGCAAAAACGTATCCACCAAGTCTGAGGAAGTAAGTTAGTTGGTGCAACACTTCACACTGGCAAAACAACAGGAACAAAAAACAACTTACATTCTATACCTCCTTTCAGAGTTTCGTCACTGAGATAGCCATATGTGTACGCCACGACAATATTCTGAAACAGAGACGCTACGAGCAGATAAAAGTCCTGTGGCGGACACGAAGACATTAAATCATCACCCAAGCCTCCGGAATCAGCAAAGAGACCATGAATCCAGCCGCTCAGATGACCCTTTTCTTGCTCAGTCAGCTCATCTCTGTCACGGCTAATGTGTGCTCTGCCAAGGATTTTGGCTATACAAGAGTCGGGTGACGTGATGCCAATATCAGCTGCAGTCAGGTTATACCGATATGCAAAGGCTAGCACAAGGAGGAGAATGGAGCCGAATTCTTCGTATATGGGCTGGTATTCGCCTTGATCCTCCTCGTATCGCCAGTTATCCAGGAGTTGACATAATGGGTCCAGGATAGAGGGCAGCTTCTCAAAGAGCAACAGAATGTCGAGGATTTGAGGCTTCTGCGCCAGTTGGCTGCACAAAAGCTTCAACGACATGGTTTCTTTATTGCTACAGAGTTGACGCATCACCTATTGGCCAAGTTAGCAGCGAAGCTTCCTGCAGGGCACGGCTGGCAGATGTCATACCTCTACCAATGCTTGGCAGACCGCACCAACGTTGCCGTCCATCTTCTCAAGTTCTCGTATCAATCCCTGGACCTTTTCGGCGTCGGCCAAACAATCCTGAACAAGCTTTTCCTTGGAGTACTTTTCTAGTGAAGGCTCATATGACATGGATAACTCGCCCAAGATCCGTTCAACGTGTTCCCTTTGCACGAGACCGTGAAGAGCACAGGCTGTGCAGAATTCCTCGCGCACACTTTCAGTATACGGATTATTACTTCTAGATTCGTCAAACATAAGCGAGGCGGTGGGAAATACGCTGGTATCTACTTGGCTCAGAGCCTCGGTAATGCAAAACTCGGAAGCATTGGTGTCAAATGTTGGTTCCCGGAGAAAAAGGAGGCATAGGAGAAGGGGTATTTTGTTGACGAGAAAAGATTTCAACAAATGTGCGTCTTTGGGCCCTTCGTTGCGGAATACGGCATTGGCGAGGATATCAAACGATGCCACTATCAATTCAATGGCGCTCGACTGTGTTGCACCCTTTCAAAGTCGATCAGCCAGGCAGCCATCTCAGGCTGGGGAGGTGTAGACCTACCTGATATCGGTTTTGTAAATATGATATCAATACATTGTCGTCGATCAAAGGACGTCCTACAAGCTAGACTGTGTCAGCGATGATTGCCATGCCTCGGTCTATCTGGCAACATACTGATGCATTCAAAAAGACATATACCGCTGATCTGGTGTTGGAGATTAGCAGGTCCGGAATGACAAAACTGTCTAGACCAACAGTCGTCCCCAAAAGCTCGTCCATAGCGGCATTAGTGGCTGCCTGGTCCTTCTTATCAATTGGATCTAGTCTGGCCAAAGTTTCCGTGCGGAAGATCTCTAGCCGTTCGAGAAAGCCCGGGGCCGGCTGCAGTGTCTGAATAAAGCCAGCCATGCTGTTTGCGAGGCTTTTTCGAATAGCTAAAGACGTTAGCCTGCCAACCTGACGCCAGAGATCGGGAAACCGTACCTTTGGCATGTGGGCTACTGATGGCCTTGACAAGCGCAGGAACCTCGACCAGTCGCAACAGGAGCGGGACAAAGGCAGCTCGTGCAGTCTCCATGTCGATACGGGCCTGTGAACTCTGCAACTCGCCCATGACATCTGTCGCGAAGACGCTGGATACTGAGGTGAAAAGCTCCATCCATTTGGAAATGACTTGGACCAGCTCCAGAACGACGCGTGAATCTCGAAAGGCGGTTCCCTCCACAATGATCTTGATGACATGATAGAACATGAACTCCTCCACCCAAGCCGAACTATTCCACCGCCGCGGGTTCTTGCTCTTCTCTTTTGAGCCCTGGTCAGGGTTGTTGCCCTTGATCGCGGACTGGGTTTCATTTTGCGATGTTTTGAACTGCGTGTGCAGCGACGAAAACTTGTACAGAACCCTTAAAATGGACGGCGCATCAACGTATCCCAGTTTGGTAAGAATCTGTATATATGGAGGTATCCGCGGATCGAGGCTCACGACGTTGTAAGGCTGCGGTCGAAGGAATAAAAGGGCGATCACGAACGGCGGGAGAGGATGCTGGTCTTGGACAAGCGGGATGAATTCCTCAAATCTCTCTGTGTCAAGGCGCGTGAATATGCATTTGTCGACAAACCGCGACCAGTATTCCATCGAATCACGCAATGCGCGCTCGGGACCGGAGCCAGTGAGTTGGTCCATGGCGAAGTTGTCGATGGGGGGTCGATGAACGGGGTAGATTCAAATATTGTTGCGTATTGAACGGGAGCAGAGGAGACCAGCGGCCATGGAGTAGGACGGTGCTGCGCGCGGCAGCGCAGGAAAAGATGCTCGAAGCTAAAGAAGCGTCAGCGAGGTTGGTGCGCGCCACAAGGGCCAAAAAAAAGTTGCAGCCTCGTCGACGTGAAGCTTAAGAGGCCGAGAGTGACGAACTGCAACTTGAAAGGCTGGCGGATCTGACTGGCTCCTGCCGGACGAAGCAGCCAATGTGGGGCAAGATTGGGCCAAGTGAGAAAGAAAGCTTGGCAACTACGCGCGACGACGTGGATCGTGATTCATGACTGACGGTGCAAATCAATGCGGCATCCAAGCTCCCGGCATCACGAGGGGCCGAGGGGGGTTCTATCGCTCTCATTCATATCAAAAGGTTCTTTTGCATTCGTTCAGGGGGGCACAACCCGCTGCATTTGCTGCTACCAATGACCAGGCTGATGATACCATTGACCTCTTCGGAACACCGAAAAGCACTATCGGACTGGCCTTTCCTACTGGAATTCAACCGACTACATGGCGGGTGAATGCGAGGAGGGAGTCACCTAGGCTAAACACGGCGCATGCTGCTCTTCCCAAGCCTGTTTCAACACCAAACGGCAACTCAAAATACCATGAGGTCAAACTGCGCCAGGATATTATCCCGAGGATTGGACATGGAGAAGGCAGGGACGGGCTGCTTCTATGTTTTATGCCAGGAGCTGTAGGTGTCATGGCAAACGACGGCTTCAGGTTGGCCTGCAACATGTCCCACCTCACTTTTCTGGTTCGGCATCGCAGAGACCGGCCATGCCTGGTTGAAACGTGCGATCGAATGACAAATGGTTCCATGGGTGTTGTAAGTGTCATGACTTACATCGCAACTACAGAAATGTAAGGCTCGCAGAACACCCGTGTAAACAGCCTGCCTCCTGTCACGCATATCTAACCTTCACCTAGACGTCACCGCCATGTACATGTGAACTGTACTGTAAACTGCCTGTAATCAGGCTTGAATCGAGCTAAGCTAGGTCTGCCAACTCTCTCACCGGTGTTTCGTTTCCTCACGGTGATGCAACTTGGCTTCCAGGTCAAACCATCGACTCGCGACAAATCATTCCATCTAAAAGAGAAAAAAACCGTCACGTCGGGCAATTTACACTCTTCGAATGAGGGCCAATGTCCACCCTATGTCTCTTGAGAGATCATCCGCAAGAAGCATTCCTCCCCCAACGAGTGCAAATGTTTCTAAACTGCGTCTCCCTATCGCCCGTATCGCAACAGTAGCCGTAACGCCAGATCCCTATCCAACAAGAAAATGTTTCCGAGCCATTAAGTTCCCTGCAGATGGATCTGGTCAACCCCTCGGGGTCCGAGGTGCCTTCGGCAACACAGTACGTGGCCCTGACAGACGCGGCTGCGAGCAGGGCAGTCACGGCGGCCATGTTGATGGACAGCTTCATTTTGCCTAGTGCCAGTTAGGCGGGAGAGCTGCAAAATACTGCCCTTTACTTACAATCTTGTATGGTTCTATGGTGTTTGTTTGGTGGTTTTGTTATTGTCAGCGACTGAGTAGAGTTGAGACTTGGGCAGATGTGCTGGAGGCAGAACGGGCAAAAGAGATCAAGGCCATGATATTTATATACAAGGTGCTCCGGTCTCGACCGCGTTGGGCTTGAGTCAACTGCCGAGCTACAGACTTATTGGCATGCGATACGACTCCAGTGCCTGCAGTCATCTTCTCCTCCCGAGGCGACATTGCACCCGTCACCGCGAATAGGACGTCTTGTCCACCACTCTTGATTCAAAACGGAATGCTGAGCACGGCACGATGGCAGCTGAAAGATAGTGCCAAGAGATATCGTGGCCAGTAGGCCAAATGCGTCTGCCGTGATGTGGTGAGAATCACAGATCGCTGCGCTCTTCATTGGGCCAAGTCGGTGTAAGCAGCAGCATCACTCTGCAGACGATTTCCAAGAACAGCAGTCTGGCGTATGCAGTCATGCGCCCAAAAAGGACAACAGCCAGCCACAGACACGGTCTCCAACCGGTTGGGAGATTTCTATATCATAATGCCAATATCATGCATGTCTCTCAAGGTAATCAATCTCAGTCTTGTTACGGCCAGCGACGGGCCGACGGCGCCCAACTCACCACTGCCAGAGCATCGATGCGCTCGGCCATCTTGGTGCCTTGCCAATGGCTAACAAGGCGAAGCTAAAAACGGCACGGCAAATGAAGCCCGTCAAGCAAATACCATAGTCAACGAACTTGACCACCATCAACACCGTCCGTCCGTCATCCCCACAATCCGACTCAAAAATGGCATGTTGACGGGCATCGGGTCGGGCACCACCCAGAAGTCTGTGCCGACACTCACGATGGCAAACAGACGTAATGAGTCACGTCGTCTGGCTGTTTTCAGTCGACTTGGAGAACCACACGTAACTATACGTAGATGGCGTCGGCTTCTTTGTTGAGACGGCTGGCAATACAAACAGGGCCTTGGCAAGTATGTTTTACTGTGACTGGCGGGTTTCTGATTCATGCAAACTGTTGTCAACGTGTAGGAAATTGCAGGTGACGCCAAGCAACCAGGCATTGATGTGAGCCACAAGAACTCACAAGGTCAATATTCTCGAGCAGCCCGCACTTGCGTGCTGTACATGCAGCTTTGGCTGTCACAGTATTGGAAAGATGATGATATACGCAAGGCTCCGCGGTAATCAATGCGTAACGACATGCAACCTAGCAGTAATTTATTACAGCTTGAATTCTATTGTTTGAAAACTGATATCGAGTATTTAGCACTTCAAAAGAACCCTTTTACCGCATGTGCGTTATCCCACCTCTGGCCGCGCATTAGGAGGTTGTGAACTTGTGCATCATCTTTCAAGGTTGTGCAAGGGCTTGTAAACTCTCTATAACAGGGGCTAGAAACGAATCGGAGATGAAGGGGAAAATACGTACTTGAAATGTACGTGAAAAATAATGGAAAGAAATGAATACTTTAAATTTAAGCTCATATTTAAAGCCATACTATTACGTTGATACATACTTCGCTGAGCCAACTATACCAGGCGGTCCTGCGCCTTCAATGTTGTGTGGGGGGAAGTAGAAACGTCAATTCATAGCTTATGCTCATGAGTCGCTACTAGTCATGTTTACGAGTCCCCCAAGCTCTTTGTATCCAACGTCTGAACACACATGTAACGGCGAGGATAAATACGGTTAGCGTGCTATCTACATCATTACGATCCGATCTATCGGCATTA
This sequence comes from Metarhizium guizhouense ARSEF 977, assembly GCA_000814955.1. Classification (NCBI taxonomy): domain Eukaryota; kingdom Fungi; phylum Ascomycota; class Sordariomycetes; order Hypocreales; family Clavicipitaceae; genus Metarhizium; species Metarhizium guizhouense. Next base: position 51,191 of record AZNH01000083.1, read on the forward strand.
AATACTAGTCTGTCGTATCTTATATGTGATGATGTATAAAAAGCAAAATAAAGCCCTTACACTACAAGGAGTAATCTCCGCTTTTTTGTAGTGTAGGCGGTAAAACTTTTGACATTATGCATTTGTCTTGTACTATTTTCATTCATCCCAAATTCCTTTACAATGGTACGCAAGGTTCAATGTTGCCATGACAGTCAGTGGCTGCTGCTGCATCAGCCAATTGAAGCCCGGCGCATGGACCAAGCTTGCCTACCTAGGTACCTACCTAAGGTACTTAAGTACTTGACATTAGAAAGCCAGGACCCATGTTTTGTAGGGTCGCGTGCTTGGATTCAACGTACTAGCACTACCTGCCATTATCGAGTTGAAAATCAATGTCCCGCTGCACAATCCCATGAATCCTGTACATGGGAATCCTGTAGCCACGACCGGGCCGCTCATTCAACGGCGTGCAGCAGCAAGTGAATATCCAAAGAACAAACCAGACCCAATGACAGACGCCATCTGCCGGCGCAGCAGCCCAACGCCCACCCGTGGCGCCCGGAAATCAACCCGATTAGACCGCCCCTGGAATCCGTGCACCATGATTTTTTTTTATTCTTCCGTCATGCGTGGGGGTTCCCTTGATTGATTTGCACCGTTTTGCAGGTCCTTTGCATCTCCTCGGTTGCATTTTTCTCGAGCGAGGTTCCCCGGTTGGAACGTCATTAGAGTTCCCGTCCACTCAGCAAGTGCCGGTGCATGTGGCTTGGCATGACATTTGCTCCCCGCGTTGGGGTCCGTGAATATTAATATCAGCGAGTTTGTCAAAATTCTGCAATTATTTTTGCCATTTTCATTTTTCTTGTTTTTTAGGCTTTACGGGCGCATTCTCAGGGGTATTACACACACTTGCACGATGAAATCAGTCTTGCTTGCGCTTGCGCCCATGGGAGCCGCGGCGCTTGCCGTCTCGCCTCCTGTATATCCAACCCGTGAGTTTATACATGCACTCGACATATATCTCTGCTACCTTGAGCATGTGCTGAGCTCGCCACAGCGCAAGCAAGGGGCCACGGCCAATGGGCAGACGCCTACGTCCAGGCCCGCGCATTCGTCGCCTTGATGAGCCTCGAAGAAAAGGTCAACATCACCCGTGGCTTCGCCGACCCGAGCAACACCTGTGCCGGCAACACCGGATCCGTGCCGCGCCTCAATTGGCATGGCCTGTGTCTCATGGACGCGGGCAACGGCGTCCGCGCAACAGACATGGTCAGCGCCTGGGCCTCGGGCCTTCACGTCGGCGCCAGCTGGGACAAGAACCTTACCTACGAGAGGGGGCTGTGGATGGCGAGGGAGTTCAAGGCCAAGGGCGGTAGGTCCAGTCCCCTGCCGTCGACTCGGGCCGGGGTGTGCTCGACTCTCAACGACACGGGCGAGGCTAATCGTGCCCAGTGAATATCGCGCTTGGTCCCAACGCCGGTCCCCTCGGCAGAACTCCTCTCGGCGGCAGAAACTGGGAGGGCTTCTCGGTCGATCCCTATCTCGCGGGGGCGTTGGGCGCCGAGACCATCACGGGCATGCAGGAGGCCGGTGTCATGGCGAACCTCAAGGTAATTCTGTCACGGTTCTCACCATGACCAATGTAGATTCTTCGCCCCGAGAGTCAAGGCTAACCCTGCTGTTTAGCACTTCATCGCCAACGAGCAAGAAACATATCGCCGCCCCTATTTCGGCGTGGAGGCAGTTTCGTCCAATATTGATGACAAGACGCTCCACGAGTACTACCTCTGGCCTTTTATGGATGGCGTCAAAGCCGGCGCCGCGTCCGTCATGTGCTCCTACAACAGGATCAACAACACGTACGGCTGCGAGAACAGCAAACTCATGAATGGCATTCTCAAGGGTGAATTGGGCTACCAAGGATTCGTCATGCTCGACTGGAACGCGCAGCACAATTTGAACAGCGCAAACGCGGGCTTGGATATGCTCATGCCCCTAGGTGGCTCCTGGGGGGACAACCTGACCGAGGCGGTGCGCAACGACACAGTCAAGGAGGCGAGGGTCACCGACATGGCTACAAGGTTCGTCTCCCCGCACCCCCGAGTGCCTCGCTTTGCCGTTGCCGGCTGACACTTGACGCGGCAGGATTCTCGCGGCGTGGTACCTCGTCGGGCAGGACGAGGGCTTCCCGACGCCAGGAATCGGCATGAAGAAGCTCACCGAGCCCCACGAGCCGGTTGATGCCCGCGACGCCCGGTCGAAGCCTGTCCTCTTGGAGGGCGCTATTTCGGGACACGTGCTCGTCAAGAATGACAACCACGCGCTCCCGTTCACGAAGCCCCTGCGGATGGTGTCCGTGTACGGGTACGACGCCGCCGTCCCCGCGACAAAGAACACAGACGTGCTTTTCCAGCTGGGCTACTACTCCTCCAAGGAGATGGGACAGGCTGTCCTCGGAAAGGAGTACCACTTCGACCAGGCGGCCAGGGGAGGCACGATTATCTCCGGGGGGCGAGCTGGCTCCAACGCTCCGGCTTATATCAGCGACGTGCGTCCCTGTAACCTCTGAGGAAACCGGTGACGGCGAAGAAAAAAGCTAACTAGATTTTCTAGCCGCTGGGCGCTATTCAGCAAAGAGCTCAAAAGGACAACACCTGGGTGAACTGGGACCTGGCATCCAACGACCCCGACGTCAACGGCGCCTCGGAAGCCTGCCTCGTCTTCGTCAACGCCATGGCCACAGAAGGCTGGGACCGCGACGGCCTCCACGACGACCCGAGCGACGCCCTCGTGAACAATGTCGCCTCCAAATGCGCCAACACGATTGCCGTCGTCCACGCGGCCGGGATCCGCCTCGTCGACCGGTGGATCGAGCACCCCAACGTGACGGCCGCCATCATCGCCCACCTGCCCGGGCAGGACGGCGGCGCGGCCCTCGTCAAGCTGCTGTACGGAGAGGCCAACTTCTCCGGCAAGCTGCCGTATACCCTGGCCAAGAACGAGTCCGACTACGCCGTGTATGAGCCCTGCGGCCGGGGGCCCGGCAACACCACCAGCCCGCAGTGCGACTTTGCCGAGGGCGTGTACCTCGACTACAGGGCGTTTGACAAGGGCAACGTCACGCCCCGGTACGAGTTTGGCTACGGGCTGAGCTACACCACCTTTTCCTATGGCGGTGTCGAGCTCTGGCAGGACGAGGGACTTGTCGAGTCTGCCGGCGATGCTGGGAATTTGTGGGATGTTGTCGCTAGGGTGAGCGCCACGGTGACGAATACTGGTTCCGTGGCGGGCGAGGAAGTCGCCCAGCTGTACTTGGGGATTCCGGGCGCTCCGCCGAAGCAGCTCCGCGGGTTTGAAAAGGCGCGACTGGCGCCGGGGCAGTCGGCGACGGTCGAGTTTGGCCTTACCAGGCGGGATCTGAGCGAGTGGCAGGTCGCGAGGCAGCGGTGGGTGGTGCAGCGTGGAGAGTACGGGGTATTTGTCGGGGCGAGCAGCCGTGATATTCGGTCGACTGCGTCGATTGTGGTGCCTGGACGGATGGAGAGGGGGCGTGCCGAGACGCCGAGCAGGATCGCGGCGCCGTTCATTATGAAGAACAATGGACGTTACTAGCGTTGGGGGTTTTATATACACGTATAACCGCTGTTTGTGTTGTACACTTTGTATTATACACGACATCCTACGTTGATATATAGGGATCCGCCTCGTGCAGTCTGCTCTTTGTCGGCTTCGTCTTCCAGCAGTGACTGCAAGTTGATTCCTTCCATTACGCATTCGTCTCGGCTTTGGTAGTGGGGTATATTCGAGCTCCTCGTCGCGTGTTGACAGCATCACCACCAGCCCCCCTTCTTCTTTGGCGTTTCTGCCTCTTGGGCTTCCACATCGGCCTTGAGTGCCTTGTCCAGGGTGCCAACCTTTGCTTCCAGGTCGGCAATCTCGGCTGCAAAGAAAAAGTCAGCAAAGGTGCCCTAGGAGAGGGCCATGGCCCATCGTACCGTCTGTCTTTTGTCGGTGCTCGTCCGCTTCGAGCTTCACCCATCCCCAGTAGATGAGCTGGTACGAGAAGACGGCGACAACGAGCACCTTTGCAATTGGTCGCGTAAACGTCTTGTAGAACTGGGACTGTAGTGTCAACGTGTCAACGTGTCAGCTCGAGCTGCATCCGGCGCAGGGTGTTTGCGCGCAACCTACAGTTGGACCAGGCTGCTTGGCCGTCGCATACCATCTCCCCCTCGGCCGAGCCGCAAGCGGCAGTCGCCGCGACGCAGTCACTGCGACTGGTCGCGATATCCTCTCCAGGGCCATGGTCCTCGCTCGTGCGGGCGCAGCAGACATGTTGACGCGCGTGCTTGTCGGCAGCACGAAGTCGAGCTTGGCTTTGAGCAAGCTCTCAACTAGCATTGAAAACATGAGCATGTGTGGCGGTGCCAGGGTGAGCCACATAGTTCCCCCGCAAGCCCACCCCCACCTGCGGCCCAAGCCACACGTCCGGCTTGTGGCGGGACCCTTTTTCGAGGTGTTCCTTGACGACACATGGCCGGAACGCGGCCTCGGACAAGGACACGGGTTCAACTCTGTCGACATTTCGCATCAACACCCACCCGCTCTCCAAATACCATCACACACATCGATTGGCATCTGTCGCCTTCTTCAATCTTTTTGTGAAAACGCAGCCGTCCCCGCGCATCCCGCCAACAAACACAAATATATAAAGTGTCTTCTGCCGTGCGCACTTTCGTCTGCTGCAAGCTCCCTCGCCGCCGCATCCTCCACCCCCTTTCGTACGAATAATACTCCGGCACAATGGTTCGTTCAGCACATCCGATTCCCATCGACGCCCGTCTACCTTGTCTCTCAGCACGCCACGTACTGACCACCTGCCTTGCAGGCCCAAACTCTCGAGCAGCGCCGCCGAAACGCAAAGTTCGCCAAGGAGCAGGAGGCTCGCATGGGCAAGTCAGACGACCAGATCAAGAAGCGCACCAAGGAGACGCCCAAGTCTCCCATCTCGCCCGTCTGGATCGGTTAGTCTCCTTTTTCTCCCGCTCTTGTTTCCCACCAGTTGCGCACGGCGTGCCCTCTGCTCCTCATCAAGAACGAACACATGGTCGCATTGCGCCGAGTGCCACTGTGCGCGCACTCGCCCCCTTTCCATAACCCACCGTTGAACTTGTCACATTGAGATGGACACATCCCCCCTTGGCAGCTATGTCGCTTGGCACAGTGCGCATTTCAACTAACACCGCTAGGCGTCCTCGGTTTCGTCGTCTTCGGCGGCCTGCTATTCGAGGCCCTGTCCCGCATGTTCGCATAGACCGACTCGAATAGCACAGTAGACCCTTGAAACGGCACCGCTTAGAAGGAAAGAACGAAAGAAGAAAAAGTTTTGCCAGCGTCCCATCGTTGCAGAATCCAGGAGGGGGCAGGGGGTTGAGCCGCTTTGCCATGGCTGAACGTTCAATGTTGCGGCAAGTAATGCCAGCGACAGGTTGGCCAAGAGTTGGTCGTTGGAGGAAGTGACACGTCCGCTTGAAGCTATCAAGTCACCGGCTACGGCTGGAAGCGCACGATTCTTTTTGTCGTATTTTTTTTTTAAAAAAAAAAATGCATGTATAGTACACGGCGTACAGTGGTTTCCTAATTTAGCTGCGGGTGCTCGTGAGCGACACCTATAAAATTTGACGGAACTATTTCTCATCTGAGCCGGACGTGTCGCTAGTGTGCGTGACGTCCTTCCTTCCGGGGGGGGATGATTTGTGTTATCTATCCGAGGACGTGGCAATGTCGTCGCCGTTGCTATGATGAGCTACTGTCCGGGTGTATGTCATTAATTCGTAGCTCGTCAGGCTCTTTGGGGCGGAAACATGACGAGCTTGGCTATGGCGTTGATTCTTGAGCCAGGGCGTCGAGAACGACGGCCGTCATGGCGGCCGAGTAGTAACGCAGGTGCAGATGGCTTGCTCTCTGCGGATTTAACAATGTGTGAAGACATGTTTGTGAGAGGAGGCTCGCATATCTCTGTGGATTGCACAGTTCACAATCCTGTGCGGGTGGAAGCCACGTTGGGTAATTACGGCAAGTATCGCGTTCGAATTACAAGCGCAGTGTATAATTTCCTCGGCATGTTCTATCTCAATGGACACAAAGGGAGGAACTGGGCGGCAGCCAGAGGCAATCGCGTAGTTGGTTAGAAAAGTCAAATTCATGTAGGTACCGCGCGCTCTATTGTAAGACGCTACGAGGCATTGGTGCCAACTTGGCTGTATAAACTATATCTCGAGAGATGTCACGCGTCGTGTGATCAGAGAGTGGGAAGTATTAGCTCGACTTTGACTGTAATGTACCAACTTCTTGCCAGATATCACGCATAGTGAAAGATGGTGGGAAGTATTGCCGCAAGTTGAGCTACAATGAAGCAACTTGCCAAATATCACGACCTTTTATGCCGTCCAACTGCCCAAACATCTACCGGCATATGAAACGAACAATCTTCTCCTAGGCAGATGCAGATTAGCTTCGCGACTAACCAGCTTTTACCTGTTAGCGAATATATCCAATGCCGTGACCATACCCTACACCAACGAATGATGTTGCCCAGTCTGCCAAATACATCCATACAAGAGACATATCAAAAGCTAACCCAACGCACCCAGCGTGAAAAGTCTCCAAGACAGGACCATGAACAGCAAAGTTCCAAAGAATCCAGCGTCTTCAGACTCTTTGCCACGCCCATTCCCTTTTCCAAACTCAAAAACAGACACGGCCTCGCACAAGCTTCCATGGGCAAGCTCTCACAGGCACAGCACGTCCCTCTGCGATACAGTGCAACCCTAAACAAGCAGTCTCACTGGCATTTCCCTTTTCTCCCAGGAACCAAGATCCAAACCCACCCACTAGCAGATGCAGCCTCCGCAAACAGCAGCCGTTCCGCAACATCCTGACCCAACTCAAACTCCACGCCCGGCCTCAACCTCATACTCCAACATGAACCCGGAAAAATAACAAAGTAGAAAAGGGGCCTATCCCGCGACCCAAGCTACCCTACGCTCCCGTCGGCCGCAGCTGAAAAAAAAAAAAGGGAAAATGTTAACACCGCCGACGGACCCCGATACAACCGACTGACGACAACCACAACAAACCGCCACCGGAGCGAGCTCACCAGCGCCGTTTTCCAAGGCGCCAACTATTGACGAAATGGCCTTGGCAGCTGTTCTCTTTTGCTTCGACCTGTCCTGTGCGCAAGTGCGTACACCCCCCTCCCACCAGACGAAGTCGCGAGAGAGACATTCGTGAAAGAATCCAGGCAATGACCACATGACAGCGTTACATTGCAGATAGGACATTGGGCACTATGTGAACTTTTTTTCTTCCCCATGCGGAAAAATGCGCCTCGACCAAAGTGGCACTCGAGTGTGGATTGCGGTGCGAACATTGAAGGTGGTGGCAGGGCGGGTTGGGTTGCATTCGCTCAGCACTTTTGGCTCACGCTCTCGTTCCCACTGACATGCAGCGGCAGCGGCAGCGGAAAGGGACAGGGTCTAGGATCAACGAAGGTAGTCCCTCCATTTCATCTCGAATGGTAGTTGGAACTGATGACTCATGAAACAGGCTCGGGGCGCCGTGTTCCCATTACACGTATGTATTCAGTTTGTGATGGTGTGTGTGCGTATGTGTGCGCTCTCTCGCGCTCTGCTTCTCCTCGTCGTCTTACGCCCCGTCAGCTCTCTGTACAAACACGTTGAAGAATCGAGGTACTCGTACATTGGGATACAAGTTCCACGTATGCAGACTTCGCCAGCGGACCGTTCGGTACGAAAGATTCAATGGTATAATCAACCCCCTCCCCGCCTTCCCCTTGCAGCCAAAAACAGACACGCCCCGTCCCCATCAGCAATGCACAGTTCGTGATATAGACCGAGGAACAAGCGAATAAGCATTGGTTCTCGACCACCAAATGCGGTGGACTGTCTTGCTCGGTGACGCAGTCAAACACGCAACGTAACCGCGCCACGTGCCTGACCACATGGAAACGGTGCATATCTGCCTCAACTGCCTTTGGTACCTTGCTTTGGTTCTGCGCTACAACGCCGCAAGTAGCGACATTGCTGTTGTTGTCAATGAGATTATGCCCTTGGCGACGCGAGTTCGAAACCGCCATCCGGTTGGACGACCGCTAGGCTGAGACTGACATGCAGGGCATGAGAACAACCCCCAAGGCCGCTCGCTGCCCTCCTCCGGTACTCCGTGATGCGGCACAATGACAAGAACAGTGGGGGCGGCATGATATCCTCGTGGCATCTTCGGCGTCCCAACTCGGAGGACATGGTCCCGTTGTCCCTCTGTACGACCGGCCTGCAGTGCCCCTACATCGCCGTTATACTTGCGTCCATGAGGATCACTAGCACCATCGGGTGCGAGTCCCGGGCGGGATGGCAACGGCACCGAGGGTCTCTTGTCGTTCCACGCATGTAGTTCAAGCAAGCCGACTGACATGACTTTAATCCAAGGCAGCCGTCAGACGGCAGGACCGCCATGCATCTCGGACGCGCGAGCCCAAGGACGTCATGAACCAAGCAGCCTTGGAGCAGACTAATAGTCGCCCGGCTCTCTACATTCTCGCCCGAGAAGCCAGAAACCTGCTCATCACGCCCACGACTGGCAGATGCGAGACGACTTGCCGATTTCCCTCCTCCCACAAGGGCTGTGCATTGATCCCATTTCATGTTCTCCGCAGCAAACAACAGAAAGTGGTCGGAGAAGGCCATCAAGTCGCGCTATTATGGCGATGCCAGGTAGGGGGCATGTTGTGCGATGACGGGTTATGGGCACAGGCATAGGTAGTGCCAAAACAACTAGCGGAGGCTGGTTCCTAGATGCGGACATATTTTCCATACATCTTCTGGAACAGCTCGCAAGAGGCTTGGTGTAGCACGTGTGGCGGATGACAACCCCCAGATGGCGTAGGACAAACTCGCAATGCCCCGACCACATGGCGATTTGGCGTAGCTCTAGAAGTTTTCGACAACCAAGGCTGAATCCGCACTGCATTCTGCGTCAGCCACCATGTGTAAACCGCTGGGGGTGGTGGATGGCAGCCATTGAAACCACCTCTGACAGCGGCTCTCGATGACTTCCCTCACCTCCCACTGGCCTAGCAGGGAGATGGGATCCCTGGTGTCTCTCCGTGTCCCGAGCCCTCGGATCGTCTCCAGTGTACGAATGAGTCAGCCGGGCACTGACAGCGTGCCACGTCCTGCTGTGTCACAGTGCTTGCTGGTAGGGCTGACGGCGGGGAGGCCGGTGAGGCGTGGTGTGATGACTGGCATGTCAGCATCTAGGCGGCTGTTGGCTGCCGAGGACAGGAATGTTGAGCCATGCGGTATTAAATCGACGTCCGAGTCTCTCCTCTCTCTACTCCCAGAACGCGCCGAGGGAATGCCCCGGGTCCAGGTCAACCAGATGTATCAGAGCAGAGGGTGAGAGTTGACAAGACGACTTTGTCCCCTCCACACTCCCTCCTCCATGCACGGGCAGGCAATGCCATCCAAAAGAGGGGATGGTTTCTTAGCTTTCAGTGCAAGATGCATGCTCAAGCCCGGAGCCGACCGTGTTCCACCAGTCACACAACCCTGATCTGCGGTTCCTGAACTTCAGCCCTCGCTAACCATTATTTCTCAAATCCAATCAGCGTTCATTCCGAGGGTGGCCTTGGCCTTGTCCAATTGCAACGTCGCTTGAGCGTCACAAATTCCAGGGTCTTTGAGTCTTTAGTTCACTCCTAGCCCGTGTATTGTGTTGAGCCTTGCCTGGGGCGGTGGATATGCTTGGCCTCACATCCTCACATTGTGACATGCTCCATTGAGAGCAAGCGTTCGCGTGTTAGCTCGAGGCTCAGACCGGCTTTGTCACTTCATCCGTCTTGACCTCGGAAATGATGCTCTCGTGCCGCGCCAGCTCTGGCAGCTATCGGAGCAGCGTGCGGCGGTGCAACTCCAGCACAGCTTGAAAGGCGTGGCTCTGACCTGCAGCGGCACTAACAGAAGGACTGGCGCTGCATGCGGCTGGACATGGCCAAGGTTATCGGTTTGGCCTGAAGGAGAAAGGAACCAATGTAATACTTACATACTGTTGGTGGCCCATGACTACTTGAGTTTCGTATGTTTAAGTTGATAAAGTTGAGCCGCTCAAATCAACAAGCCTCCCAACTGTCCCGTCAAACTCACATGCCCTGCTTCTCATGGACGGGAGCTATTGCAGAGATCATGGAGGCTTTGCCTGTCTGGAAGAAGGACAAAGGGTAATCCGTATTGCGGAGCACAAGGCCTGCCCTGGAAAACCGAGATGGATCCATGATAGGCAACTCGTGTATCGGCCGGCCCCGAACAACCCTTTGCCGTGCCGCCCGCGGGAATCTTTTGATTCAAACTACATCCACATGACTAAAAGCGCCACTTGTGTCAACATCTCTGTCGGGGGTCTGGGCATATATATCCCCGAGTCAATCCGGAGACGAGAAGCGTTAAGTGATAGATAGGCTTTCATTCTTCGACAGCTCTCGTCCACTGCCCTGAACACATGAGCGCCCTTGTTGAGCTAGATCATCAATGCACCATGTGCTCTGGTCGGATGGCTTGCATGTCTCTTCCTACCCTGGTGACCGAAACCACCAAGGTGGATTCATCCTCAAATGGTCCATGTAACAGCCGAACTGTTACCCCTATCGGCATTTCCAAGATGCAGATGGCTTGATCAATCGGGTTGGTCTGAATGGGTTGTTCTACCGTATGGCGAGCGGAAGCATAGAGGACATTATTCGTTCGTTCGTATTTTTGTATCCGACGGGATGTCGCAATCAAGTACAGTGCCGTGCAAGCCACCAAGGCACAACACTGGATTCGGGGTATTGAGAAAAGCCACTCTGGCAATACTTTGTAGATCTGGTGTGATTGTGGGAAAACTGGGATTCCTGGAAATGCGTGCCCCTTGGCTCGCAACCATTCGGCAATTCTGTACGGATGTGCTCCGGCCACCACACTGAATGCGCCTCTCTCCTTAGGTTAACTGCCATCATTTTGGTTGAAATGACGGCCGATTAACCCATTTGCACGGCCTCAACAAATATCCACAATGCCAATAGCAGTATACTGGTCGACGATTATGTCGGGAGAATGCCCGCCCGAAACAACGCAACTCATAAAACGCCTCCATAGCGCGAGCCAGTTACCATCTACCCAAGGAGACAAGGAATGCCCTGAAAATTGCTTCGGCAAAGTGACCCTTTGTCTCGATGTCCCATATATGTTCGTGGATATTCAGTTCGAGGTATTTTATGGCATCTATTCCTGCTATTAGAATTGTTTTGTACGACATACATAACGGAGCGGGAGCCTTGGCTGTGGAGCATCCCCAATTGAGCTGATGACTTACAAGCAGAAGTTGATGCGGCGGTTCGTGGCGTCCACTTACCATGTCTGCTGCCCCTTTGCCACGTAGCAATGATAAGTTATGTAATTTTCATTGCTCGCCCGAACATTGCTGGCTGAGTGCTGCATATAACTGGACCAGTAGTCCCAAAAGTCAAAGGTCAGAGCTGCAGTACATGCGGTAAATATGCAGTTATGGGACGCAGACCACTGAGTTGTGGCCATTACTAGTATACCCTGCAAACATGGTTGACATGACCACCATAGCTGTCGGAATTTGCAAGCTGGTCTGGTATTAACGATTGCTTGCATGCATAGACGAGGACTACCTACCTGGGTATGCAGGTCACTGACGGCTTTGACACTGACATTATTAGTTGAGCCCACTCATGTCCCAGATGCAACTCCATTTCCACCAAGGGCCAGCTAGGACAGTATAACGTATTGTCGGCTGGTACAGCTGAAAAAGGGATGCGGAAGTGCGTGACGAGCAACTGAAGATTTGGTCCGAACTTCCGACCCCCAAACAACGTTGGGTCCTGGCGACTAGATTAAAATCTGGATGCCACAAGCCACAACGAGGGCTTTCATGCCAGTTGATGTGGTGGTACCTTGTCGTACAGCACTCTGGCTGGTATTTTCGAAGCATGACTGCCTTCGCATCTGGGAGCTTTTACGGAGGACAAGGCAGTGAAGCACGGATTCCTTACTGCGCTACCCTCTTTTTTGACTTGTCATGAGTAGCACCAGTCCACCTCATCTTTTTGCCAGCTAATTGCGCATCAAGGATAATAGAATGTTGTAGGGTGTGAAAAAAAAATGCTGTGATATGGTCCACACTTGATTGGTCCTAATGCGGGTTGGCAGCTGAGTGTTGTGCTTGCGAAGCAGTCGGCCTGCCTGCTACCCTGCTCGCCTGCCATGGTGAGTAGTGGTCAACTGGTAATGCATAGATCATCAGGTGCGTTGGTGAGTTGTCAGGGTTTATGGTACCCCTACAATCCATGCCAGGTGCGGATGGCATCGACTGACCCCGGCACCTACATGGACAAGGTGTTGGAATACTTGATTGAGACAACGGCTCGGCTGCTCCCGTATTCAGTATCACTCTGTGATAACTAGACAAAAGGTCGTTGCTTTTTTTGTTTTAAATATGGCGGCCGAACCTGGCCATCTTGCCCAAATTTTGTGTTTGGCAATTTGGGATTTGAAGAAGCCGACTTTGTAGAAACCTTCATCGTGGGCTTGCAACCTGCAGCACAACAGCGGCTGAAGTGGGATAATCTTGTCCGCCACACCGCCATGGCTTGTGCAATGCGTCCGCCCACCCCGGGAGACCCCGTGTACTTTGTTTGTAATGCATGAACCTATCTCTAGAAGGCGCTGCGGATCGAGATAACTGTGACAAGTAAACTGTACAAGCGCTACGGACGATCTCCGTTTCGCCGGCGCTAAAGTCGCAAATCGGTCAAGAAGCTCGCAACTTCGGTTCTATCAACCCAAGGTGTTCTCGCAGCTGGGTTTTGCACCTGTTTTAAGGGCGGAAACGGAAGAAGTGAGGGGAAACAATTTGGTGACATTGTTTGTACATCCTCATCCCGCAAGGAGTTGCTGTAGGACCCAGCTGAACCAATCATCCTCATCCACATCATCTCCGTATTGCTCTATAAAGATAACGCTGGAGTTTTTGAGTTGTACCTCCGCTGAGAAAGGAAGAAAACAGACTATTGTTCCTCCAGGGGCTGGGCGCGCGCCCGGGAGTTACCGTGGGTTTTTTAGGAAAAATAAATCTGATGCAGCAACCCTTGGGTAGCAAATTGGCCAGTGATCAAGCGAGACTTGGGTTTTGTCCACGGCGCGTCGCACCCTTGCCTTGATTGAATAAACAGCGGAATGGCCCCTTCAGTACTCCGTAGGGAGCGCCATTTGGTAGCACGCCGCGCAAGACTCAACTTCTGACCTTCTGCCAGCCGCCATCTTAGTCTTTGTAGAGCCGATATATAAGCACCTTTGTTCCCTGTTTCGCGTTGCCTCGCGCTCAGACACTGTGGGATCTCCAGAATGTGGTTGTAACTTGTCGGCAGGCAAATCTAAAATGAGCCAATATTCTCCTAGCACTAGCTGTGGACGGAGGTTTCGAACCGGAGGAAACCTGAACCAGGAAACTTATCAGTACAGCTTGTTCAATCTAGGCGATGTTACCCTACCGGGGAGTGGCATGTGCAAGAAGGATTGTACATATGCACATGTATGAGCACTTCAGCCATTGGGTTACCGAGTCACCCCTAGCCCAGTAGCTACATGCATATCGAACAAGAGAGGTTGTGATCACCATTGCACACCATGGTCTCACTGGTGCAGCGAAAAGCAGCGTTTTCCATTTACCCATATCAAGAAGCATCTTCCTGCACAGGCAATTTCAACACCCCGGCTGACACGTGCTGGACGCACCAGGAAACAGGCCGACCTTTCCCAGGGTTCAGCCCACAGCATAACGACGATCAGATGTGGTGGAGGGCACTCTACGCATCATGATTGGAAGTGGCAAAGCTTCTCGTCCCAAGAACAGAAGCAAATGACGCCAAGGATTTTGCCGGGTAAAATAATAGTCCAGACGTTTCAAAGGATGCTAGACCGAGTATCATGAATAGTGACCCATGGATTGCCCCAGGTATCAACGTTCGCAAAGCCAATGACGTGACCGGTTATGTCAAAGTGGCTTCTTGGTTCATTGGAACAAGAGCCATGCTGAATCTGTTCCTGAATAAGACGTTAGTCTGGCGGGTGACACGCCACAACACTGGTTGCTCATCACTGTTGCAACTGACTGAGGCATGCTGCTCGGCTGGATCGCTCGTTATGCCACTCTTTCGATCCCTCGGAGACTCTGATGCCTGAAGTAATGATGTTACCTTGAGGTAAAAAATCCGAAATGATTGGTGTTTTCGGCTCCAATCGCTAACCTGCAAAAGATGGACTTGGATTTACCCCCTGTCTAGTACAGGACCCCTACGATCGCTCGGCAAAGCAACCATTTCACGATGAACATGGTTTTGCCAAAAAAAAAAAAAAACAGAACTGCGGCCAGTCAGGGGCGCGCCATGCTTGGAAATCAAGAGCCAACGGCTTGGAAGGTGCTTATTAGGTATTTATTACCAGTCCTTGAAGTGGCCCCTTTGCCATGTGACTTTTAGGAATATTGGTGCCAAGGTCACTCCGTTGCGCGAACGGAATTGTACGCAGTACTATAACTGGCCAGTTTGGTTGCGGGAGCTTTTGACATCGAAGACGAGCCAGTAGTATCTTCCAATGGGAAGAGACAAATTGTCTTGTAAAATCTCCAGGATCAAGAAATGTACTAGGCCTCATTTAATGGAATATCTGGTGCTCGAAGTCTTTGCATCCGTTTGTAGTATTAATACGAGCAGTTTCGCAGGACGCCCGTCTAAATTTCTCAGAAACCACATGAGCTACATGTGAACTATATCTTCACAGACAGACAGTAATCATGCGCTGGTGATGCGTACGGACAAACAACTCTAGCGGGTTAGTAGGTATTGATACACCACTTCGGATCTTGTTTTCGTGGCCCATTCGTACCGATAAAAAAGTTTGATGAATGGCTAAGAGAGGAACACCACCATGCTGGAAAAAGATGAGGAGCCAACGTTTCTTTGGCGGGCCTTGGTTGACAATTAGACCACAAGGGAGCCTCGGCTCACTGATGCCCCGCTTGGAGGAGACTCTAGTGAGATCGACTTCTCTGTCGGCCACCAAAGCGATAACGAGAACAACCACCTATAACAGTTCTGGTTTAGTTTGGTAGCTAGTGCTGAGAGAATAAGCGTGAAGGCCACTATAAGAGAAGTTCATTGATGATACTTCTACTGTTTATGGCTGTCAGATAGGAAGGTGAGTAACGCTTCGGATGCTATACTTCAGACTTCTCCTGGGTACCTAGCAGCTAGGCCGGCAAAAATCAGCCGACCTTGCGTGGGCTACCTTATATTCACTCAGATTGCACTGGGATATAAACCGATCATATAATCCTGGAGGTTCCTGTGGCGAAACTGTCATTTCTGAAATTTTGCGCGTCGTATAACTCGCGTTCGCACTACACTTACTTATTATTAGTAGGTGTGGAGCATCGATTTTTGTATTGTAGTACTAATGGTGCCAGAACCCTGGCTACGTTGTTTTGAACATTCCCCCGTCTAGGAGAAGGCTATGACAACATGATAAAATATGCTCGATATTCGAGAGAGAAGTTGCTGCAGTGCTATCAGCACGTGTTTTGCACCAGAACTTGTCATATCTCGTGTCTTGGTCATGCTGCAAAGCGGGAGTTGTGTTGTCCCTTTGGGTAGGTTTGCCATGGTCCCAGGGAGGCAGGGTATTTCCCGCACGGAGCGCGGGTACCAGGCCCGTCATTCGCGCAACGGGGCTCAGCTGTCAAGGCACTCCCAAGTGAATATCTGTTTATGACTTGAAGAGGAATGTTGTAAGACGCAAGCCATTATCGAATTGATTCATGATGAAATTTTGAAGTAATATTGGGAGGCTTTGGGTTTGGTCTTTTGTGCGGAGCAAATTGGTTGCACGTAGTCAGATACAGGCAAGCTGCTCGGCATTGGGTGAGGTGGCTTGATGTCATGAACCGCCATATTGCGATCTCAGACCGGCGATGACTCCGGTCTTCCTGGCGAATACGAATTTCCTGCAATGGATGGTATTGCGTTCGAATTGCACACTCAACTTGGCTCACCACACAGCCTGTTGTTGAGATCCTGCCCCCACTGACACCCTGCAATGTTGGAAATTTTGACAGAGTCGAGGGGCAGGCCAAGCTTGTGGCGCGCGGCACTTAAAAATGAATACATCTTCAGCGATGATTAGCTATGTGTCTGCGGTTCAAGCATGGTCAACGATGCCAGGCATGCACATACCTACCTAGGTAGTAGACATATGTACGGACTTTGACTGACACACCTGCAGAGTGGCAAGTAGGCACCATCGCCGTACCAGTCGACCTCTCCTTGACCTCCTACGCCCAGTTTGGTCAGCTGTGCGGAAGCCTGCGAAGCCCGCCTTGTGCTGGGCCAGCCTCACCAACCGTACTTGGCCGTGTCGGCGGCAGTTGGAGCCAAAGGTGCCCTGCCAGGTTTGTCCTAGCGTCTGGTTCCTACAGACCGAGGCCCCTGTTCAACGTCAAAACGTGCCAGGCCCAGATGCATGCTGGTGCCTGCAAGACCAGTCGATGCGTATTGGCGGAGTGGTTGGAGTATGCGGATTGCTGCAAGGTCGATTGTGGATGGCATGCGTACCAACTGCTATCCCGACTTTACCTGGCCCTCACCCTCCAGACTCAGTCCGTGCGTCAGGGCAAAGGAGGAAAGTATGCCAGCCGGATGTCTCCTGCCGGCATGGGCAAAGGTCATGAAGTCACGCAACAGGCCAAGTCAGATATGTCAAGACATTGAGTACCAAATGTAGGAATACGGCAGGCGCATTTGCTTGTACCTGCCGAACACTAAAGCCAGTTTTCAGCCATTCATTGGCCCAGGTTCGTACCTTCCCTTTCGACACTCGCACTCAGACTCCAAACCCCCAGCATCTCGAGTTGGCAGTCTGATCATTTATCGAGCCTCACCCGCCCCGCCTTTTCCTTTTTCCGCCGACTTTACATTCATACTTTAAACTGTATCTATTTTAGCAACAAGCAGATTGCTTCTGTCGCATCGTCTGCCCACTTCGCCTACCTTGACCAAGTCTGGCAAAAACATGACACCCGATACGACTCTGCAACCCGCATCTAAAAGTGCCTGGCACCTCCATATACACGCCCCCAGTCTCCTCATGCCCCATGTCGTTTGCTTGGCGGGACGGCATATCGTCACACGCCCATCTTGGTTTCCTAGACGCGGCCTCCGTCCCTGGCATGGCTTGTCGATGCCTTGGCCCCCATACCGAGTACACCTGATCTCGTTTGCTGCTGGTGGTGGATTCTGTCCGACAAAGTCGCACACCTCCCAGTGGCAGCCACGAGACTCTCACCTTGTTCGGCTCTCACAATATTTGACTTTGCACCCCCCTCCCTTCACACCTCAACCCCCACACCTCTGTCGGCAGGCAACAGGGATGGTGGCCACCAGGGTTAATCATCTTCTCTCTGCGTCACCGTCATCTCTAGTGTTGATGGCGAAAGTATTCTGCCCTACCGGGCCAGGTCCCTAGACATATAGGATCATGGCATGTACCTGATGCCGGCCGCCACGGGCTGGAGACGACTAGCACGGGGTGTGTGTGTTTCCACTGCAGTCAAGTCAAGTCCCGAATGGGTTTCCCTGGTCTCCTTGCCGTGATGGCTTGATGGCTGGACGAGCATTTATTATTAGAGGGCCTGCCTTCGCTGTTTTCAAAAGTTCACGATCCTCTCTACACCTCTCTTTGCCATCGCCTTTCGGTTTGCAAGTCATTTGACAACCTCGAACTTGGTTGCTTAGTATACACGGCACTGCACTTATACTTGCATCTCTTCACGAACTCCACAATTGCAGTCTTACCCACCCCGTTGACGAGAAACTACGCCGCTGTTAAACATATAACAAAATATTCACAACTCCTAAGCATGAGACAGAACTCAAACTGGACTTCCCCATCTTCTTCGTCACTATACACTTCACACCAGTGTTAGATAGATGTCTGTTGAAAGGCAGTATCTTGCACGTCCAACTATTCCAGCTATACGCGTACACAGTGCCTCACCAGTCCCATTCGATCACATCAATCCCACATCTCTAAAAGTGACAGTCGCAACAATCGACGGTCTTGGTCAGCCAAAATACGCTACTACTTGCCCCAGAAACAACAAGACTCCTAGCCAGTCGCGCAAGACGTCTAGCACAGCAACAGAGCTAGACACGTTCGAAACCCCTCCCAAGATAACTTCGGCAAAGATGGCGAGATATGATTCTGAGAGCAGCTCCAGCAGCTCGTCCTCAAAGAAGCACGCTGCTTCGCTGTCCTCAAGAAAGTCCAAACCCAGCCCAAAGGACGTCGATTGGACTGATGTGACCGACCCAGAAGAGAGAAGAAGGATTCAAAACCGAATTGCCCAGCGCAAGTTCAGTAAGTGTGCCGCGGCATCTGTAAGGCGGACGGGCAATTACTAACAAACTGTTTAGGGGAAAAAGCTCGAGAAAATAAAGAGAAGGCGGAACGAGAGCTGCGTAACCAAGAACACGCAGGCAATAGCTATCGCATTCCTTCACCCTCAGACTTCAACCTGGACAGTGAGTTGTCTGGTCTGCCTTGGGGCAGTGTTAGCTGGGGACTGGCCGTGTCAAGAGGACACGAAGTTCAGAGCCGCCGCAGCAGTGGCCGCGGCACATACGTTGGAGACGACCCTTACTCAGGGGCGCACTACGTCACATATGGTCATGGTATACCTCAGACAGCCAGCTATGGCAGCAGTGGTGGCGAGGAAGCTTATTACGACGATACGAATTACATCTATGACCCAACCAGCATCCAGGTGTATCCTCCGGTACCTCAATGAATAGCCCAACCACCGGGACTTTCAGTTCTTTGTTCCATTTTCTTACTTGCACTTTTATTTTATGTTGCCTGGGTGTCCTTGAGCAGACTGGGCGGGGAAGGGAAAGAGGGGTGCTGAGTTGAGACGTGCATAGAATGCGACAGGATGCAACAGTCTCGGCCTCACTGGGTCTCTTTCCCCCCAACAAAAACATGCTCGTCTTGGACAGGCGGGATTGCTAGCAGATGCAAATGCTGCCATGATGAAAACGTGACGTTGGATGTTTGCTGCTTATGATGCCATGATTTCTCTCGTTTAGTCTAGCCTAGATGGCTAGGATTATTTTCGCGTTGGGTAGGAAAATTGGGCGAGCCAGGCGTTGAGGTTGAGTGTGCTTACTGCTACGGTGGTAGGATGAGAGCTTAAAAGACTCTCGAAGGTTTGCTTGTTTCTGCTATTGTCGATTGTATCACTACTTGCCGCTTGCTCTTTCTTTCTTCTGTCGTATTATTAGAAGTACATTTTATACAGATACAGACGCAACGTCATAGACAATGGCAAGATTTATTACAGATTTACATTACAGCCTGTCTGTTTGAATCGATGCTGCTTGCCGCAGCCAAAGGTCCGGTCCAGATGCTGCCTTGTCCCCTCGCCTCTTTCTCTCTCCCTCTTCTTCTTCTTGTTGCATATGAAAGATGAAAGCACGATACAATAGTTCGAGTTGATATCCTCAGCGGGCGTCGGAGGCTCTGGCGACGTGCTTTCTTTCCATCTCCTCCAGACCAGGCCAGTGGATGATGATGGTGATGGTGATGGATTCAGAGACATTGCCGGGGGGTGAGCAGGCCGTTGCGATCTGTGGGGGCGGCTTATGCATCAAAGAGCTGGGTACCACGCGTTGCCCATGTCCAGGACGAAAACTGATCAAATCGGCGTCATGTTTCGTGCATACCGGGGCGCATTGGCCCGCGGGTTCCAGATTATGAATGGCACGTCACATGAGCTGAAAAAAAAGACAGGCTTGTTATTAAGTCTACTTTTATAACTGTGTAGCCTGGCAAGCCCGAAGGGGGAATACTACGAGAAGAGAAGGGGGAAAAATCGCCGCGCACCGGGAATATGCTGTGTAACACGGGGCAAGAAAGCGTCTGAATAGCTTCACCTGCATGAAACCCACCGGCTGGGCGGGGTGACGTGCTATTGCCCCTCTGCTTGCCCCTACATGAAATAATGGGAGCCCCCGAGAGCCCCTGTGGCTCGTCCGGACCAGGGACCTGAGAGGACAGAGTATTTTTATCCACGAACCATGGGAGATTGGAATGTCTGCGTCTTGGGGGCTAGCAGTGCGGCTCTGGCTAGCGGGCGCGGGTAATTTTGCAAGAGTATCTGGCTCTCATCCCGTCGATGCTTCATACCGTTCCTGTCTAGTCGTTTCTCTGTGAACAGGGACTGAAGAGTCAAGACACAACTGGGACCCGGTGTAAGTGGCACCCTTGCCTGTAGCGTTTTCAGCCCTCGTGGGTTCATGTAAGTGCTCTGCCCAAAGACGTCGCGCTTGTGGTTTGTTTGGTGGGGAGTCCCGCCCGGGTATCGCTGAAGAGCGCGGATATTGCCACCCCCTCCCTTGCTTGGCTTCATTGTGCTACGAATAGGAATGGTTCGTTGGGATGTGGCCCCATCATCGGCCATGCCACCCTTGCTTACTTGCCTTTTATTATTATTATTTTATTTCCTGCTGCTGATCAGTAGCAAGTTAAGCAACGGGCGAGACTGAAAATGATAAAGGCAGAGACATTTATCTGTTGATTTCGGCGATGCCGCAGACCTTAAAGTATTACCAGGATTTTTTTTAAATGCATGTTTCTGCAAGGCTGATATGGTGCACATGGTAGTATTGTAAAACAATGTTTCACCGTTTGAGCTGTCAACCAGGGTTCCAAAGGTTCCCTGGCCCTTGATCTGGCCTCAGCCGCGGCTCCACACGAGATTGAATGAACGGCTCTTGCCCCTCCACTCGAACAGACAGGCTGGCAAATCAAAACAAGTCCAAGCCATTTCGAAGCCCGGAATCAAGAAGCATTTAGGCTTGCTGCTCCTCTGCCACTTGCAATTTTCGCCAGTCCGCGCTAGGTATAGCGCTTAGCCCTGGCTGCGGCGCCTGGCTGCGGCTCTCCCCAGCAATAAAGACGGACTAGTCGACTTTGGCTTCTACGCCCGGTTCTACGCCCTTTTTTTCTATTCCTTTGCACGGCAAGACCAGGGGTAAATTGTAGGTGGGCTTGGACAATTGCCGCAACGGGCCTTTTGCTGCGAGGGGACCTTTGTATTTTTTCCTTTTTTTTTTTTTTGCTCCCACTCTCCCATTAGCCGCGCTTCGGGGCATGCAGAAAACGGGTTCTGATGGGTGGAGCAGAAGGGGACATCTGGAAGCGAGATAAACATTATGCTGTGTAGCCGCGGCGGGAAAATGGCTGCAGTTGTCGGACATATTGTCCGGATGCGAAGAAACGCGCATGCTGTAGTATTGCCCATTGTGAACGACCGCATCGGGATTTTTCTTTCCTCTCTGTGTTTTTTGACTTTTTGGGCATGGCACGATCATCAGGTGTTTTGGATGGAGGCCGTGGAACCCCCGTTTCTCTCTTTTTTTCCCTTCCCGTCTCTATTTTTAAGCGGCTGCATGGGACGATCCTCGTCAATGGCCGGAATAAGACCAAGGATGTCTGGTGGCTTTCTAAATATCCGGCTATACTACATACTTTTTCGGCTGTTTCTTCTCTTGCAAATTTTTTCTTTCTGGCAAGGGCTTGAAAATCGGACAATGTTGCTCGCGTTTTTGGACAATATTGGATATACCATTGGCATCGGCGTGGCAATAGTCACTTGCCATGTTTTACGTGGAAATTGGTTGCTGGTTCTTGGCGCCTAGGCCGTTTACAGGCATCTAGGCGGCCTTTACAGGTGTCTGAGCGGCTATAACGAGCGGGATACACTTCGATGTCGTCTCGGGACATGGACGCTGCGGACTCCGGAGTACATGAGTGGCAAACGTGATGACTAACCGCATAGCTGCAATATGCGTTGGCCATGGCACCCGTGACCCCTTTGATCCTCCTTCATGCTATTGTATGCACTCTGTAATAGTCCATGTAAAATTGGTCAAAGAGGCATGCGGCCGACATTCAGACTCTTCTTTGCGATGCTGTTCGACACCCCCTCCCTGGCTGCTGCCATGTGGGCATCTGGACGTTGGACGGGTCAAAAGGGCGAGGCTCTGGCTCTTGTACGACTCGCCTCGCTGATACTATCGTCTTGGTGGATTTATTTCCGATTGCCTGCATTGGGGCATGTGCCGCCTTGGCGATGGAACGAGAGATACGCACGGAGCAGTGACGCCGTTGGACGCTGCCAACGCCCTCTGCAAATAGTAGCGCCATCTCAGGCGCCAGCTTCAGAACCCCATTCCAATGTTTGCTGGTGGATGGGAGTGAGCTTAGGGAATCTGGCTGGAAGCGAATGAGGGGCAAGATGGATGGTAGGATCGGTTCGCACAAAAGGGAATAAAGCTTGCGACCACGCGCAACAAACTTTTGTGTAAGCACGTCGGATTCGACGGCGACTGGCTGCTTCTACTGACGCCGACGTTACATCTTATCTGGAGACTGGGCCGCCTCAGAGCAGTACTAGTACTAGTCAAAAGGGCACGAGCCGTAGCCTTATGAGCCTTTGGATGTCTTGGAATGTCTTTGATCCTTTTCCCCCACGCCTCGAGAGATACGATTGTCGGTCCTTGGGCGAACGAGCCGTGTGCCCCCCCGGTCCGCCAGCCGCATGGATTGGGCGACGGGGTGACTGGGAAGGCAGTGGATGCGCGATACGGGGAAAGCGAGCTTGCAGATCCAGAGTTCGTGCCTCCTATGATATCGTTTGGTTTCTATTTTGGTCGTAAACCTAACTAAACTGCTAGTTGTTCGCGGTCTACTGCACCTGAGCCATGTGCGTTGTCGTCCTTGTCTGTGTATCAAGCTTGCGGCCCCCAAAATGTCCAGCCTCATTTCTTGGAGACGCATATCTGGGCGTTTTTCTCTGCGAACGATTGGGCCCGTTGCCCATCCTGATAATGTCTGCCTGATGATCTCATCCGAACGGGAATTGGTCCTATTGAGCACACGGCATTTGCCGGCTCCGAGGGCGGACGTTTGTCTCATGGACTCGTGGCCCAAGTGTCGGGCGTAGTGCCCGGCGAGACACACTTTTCATCTTTCGCATCCGTCGTACCTCGCAAAACCGGGTGGCTTGGTGCGTCGTGAGACAAGTCTGCAACCTATCTGGCCCGTCAAGGTGAAATTGTTTGTAGTTTCCTCGGCGCAGTCTTGCGCCGCTAATTGCTTCGGATGCCAGTGCGCCCTTTGCAGAGGTCCCTGCATGGCTCAGCGCTCCTTTCATCTGACTCATGAATTATAGCAACTCGTCTTTCGTTATGTTCTTCTCAAAACGGCGACGCCTAGGGTGAGCTGCGGAGGGTGAAGGCCAGGGAGTGGAAGTGGCTGGTTAGCTCGCCATGGCTTGTTGGGATCAACGGTCCCTGGTTCAACAGGGGCAGGGGAATCCAATGCACAAACAGGTATGTACTCCGTTGATGGCCATAGTACACGATCCAACTCGGGAAGCATACAAGGCAGTTGTTCCGTTGTTTAGTTCCGCGAAGCCTTTGGGAAGAGTATGTTTTCATGTGCCATCTTCTGTAGCCGTGCGTTACAACTCATTGACTTGGCTGTTTCTCACTCTGTTCTTGACCGGGATTTGCCTTTAACACATTGATGTCTTGTATTAGCTAGGAAATTACTGCTGGCTCACCCCTCTATCCTGTTCTTGGGTCGGAGACTTATTCTAACCTGGATTACGTCCGTTCTGCCCCTTCTATGTCTACAGGGTTATGATAAAGCAACCCTGTGTAGTTGCCACGTTTGTGAAATGTATCAACACACTAACCTATCTTGCATGAATCCTACGACCGACTATGTCTATGTAATGCCGAGACATGTGAAGGATCCAGCTGTTCCGACTACTCGCACTCCAATACCGCTGATGCGGTTACCAACTCTCCTATTGGTAAATACAATGCCCTAGACAACATCTGATATGCCACAATAGAACTATATGTTCGATTGTGCCACCCGGCGCTTCTGTTCTGGCTTGCCGATGAACAACTCTTGGCCGAGCCTCGTTACACGATTGACATGCATGGACTGGGATTTCTCACCCTCCCCGGAAACTAATACTGGGCGTAACTTCTCCGCACTCCATGCCTTGTATCCCAGACTAAGCGTTCGGCTCCTTGTCAATGGCAATACAGGCCGGAGAACACCGGAAGGAGTGTGCTTGTGATACCTTCGCTCAGCTACCGTTTGAAAAGCACGAAGTTGCTGGGATGAGGACGTGCTTTAGGGGTCCATTTGTCTCGGTTGCGTGTTTCTCGAAAAGACCCAAACGACCAAATAGGTTGGATCAGTACAAGGATTCTCGGACTGTTGAGCTGCAAAGTACCCATTGGACGCAGGCATGTCACGATTTGAACTTGTTGAGCGGACATAGACATGCAGATCTCGTCCATGCAGGCCTACCTCTCGGCACTAAGATGCTGTCGGCCAGGTTCAGTCATAAAAGACGCTTGATGGGGCGTAGGTGTATATATGACAAAGTTCGTTATGTTTTCTGGTTTGGTGGCCTAATTGAACCGGACTGGTATCAAATGGACACCTTGGCATGACTTCAGGACCTTAGACTTGGGGTATCGAGGTAGATTGACGAGACTTCACAAATGGCAAGCGTTTGTTGGTTCGCAAGTGCCCCATAATTTCAGTAATAACTCATATTCGGAGCATTTAGGACGGATGGGAATTGGCCTTGCGCAAACGAAATGCGTACGCATACACGTATTTTGCGTCGCGATGATTTGCGAAGGTCAGATCATCTGGCTGGTTCTCTTTTGACAGCTCTAGTTGCTCCACAAATCGAATCAATCAGTTGGGGCGGGTACTGGATCCCGTCGGTTGGCGGCAGCAGGATTCGGTAACAACAGCTCCCGACCACCAAAGCTAGAGCTGTTTCACCGCCCGGCAAAATCTGGGATTTTTTTTTTTTTTGCCCGGTTCTTGCATCACACCCCTCTTGCTCTCATGTAGATTGCAAAGCTACCGGGGACATTTGTATGAGGACGAAGAAATTAGGACTTTGCTCCTGAGAAGTCATTTGTTACCCCGTCTCAAGCCTCAATTCCGCGTTCATTTCTCTCCTGCAGCAAGGCCCTGCCTTTCCAGCCCCCTATATTCCTCGGATAACTCGCCCGCGAATTCCGCATCTCCCGAACGTACGACATTGCAAATCCTTCCTGGTCGTTCACCTCGACTCTACAATCCGCTGAGATTATCGGGCTCCTCTGCAGCTAGCGCAATGGTTTCCGCAGAAAAATTGGCAGCCAAAAAAGGCGGTACGTAAGCTCCGGCTCGACTTTGTACATAGCCCCCATCCTCAACCGGGAGCCTGCTGGATGGAGGCGGAGTGACACCGCCTCTCCCGCCATCCCAACTTTTGCATCCCCATAACACGTGTCTTGGCTCGCTTTGCGAATGTAAACCTTGCTGACGGAGCCGCTACATTTGTGTGTCATGCAGTCTCAAAGAAGAAGTTGAAGAATGCGAAGAAAGCCGAACTTAGGAGGGCGAAGCAGACCCGGACTGGCAAAGAACTTGCTCTCGCCAAAGAGGAATTTAAACGTGACAAAAAGGCCCAGAAACTTGCACGACGTCCCGCTGTGCAAGAACAGAGACGACAGCGGCTACTGAAGCGATCCAAGCAACTGGAGATTAAGGGAAACAAGCTCCTGCTTGAGGCTAAAAGGGTGGCCGAGCAATACAAGTTGATGACAGAAGCCAAGGAGGTAGGTTTGATATGCCGTCGAATCGGCTCCCCATTTTGATATGCGCTGTGCCTTGCCTTACATGGTGCTACCGCATCCAACCGCACACGCCCCTCCTAGATGACCCAAAACCTCGTGGCTCACGCATACTCTGCAGTCGGCCGATGCCCAAAAGGCCCATGATGACGAAGCCTCCCCATCCGGGGAAGGAAATGACGCAAAGCTCTCCACTTCGTCCTCGTCTTCCTCGGACTCGGATGGTGGTGCGTCGATCGAACCCGTCGCCCCTGGATCCTTTATCATTGATACGAAAAAGCGCCGACGAGAGAGTGATGCTCCTGCCAGTAAGAAACAGGGCGTTTCTGTAGATGAAGGATCCAAATCGAAGAAGAGCAAAATTACTCCGACTGAGACAAGCTCGGACTCGGACGAACCCAGCAAATCGGAGTCAAAGTCGGAGTCAAAGTCGGAATCAAAGTCGGAATCAGAGTCGGAATCAGAGCCAGAAGTAGTTGAAAAGGTGGAGGAGGAGGGAGAAGATAGGAGGGAGAAGAGCCAATATCAGAGGAAGATAATTCAAGATAGAAAGAGGAAGAAGGAGAAGAAAGAAGAGAAGAAGAAAGAGAAGGCAGAGAAGCAAGCAAGGAAAAAGGAGATGAAGGTCAAGAAGGAGGACAAGTACAAGAAGGCAAAGGAGGAGAGACAAGCAAAGAGAGAGATGAACCCCGAGGAGACGAAGGGAACAAAAACCAAGACCAAGAAGGAGAAGAAATCCAAACAAAACAAGGAACCAGAAACTGCTGAGGCGAATGTTGCTGAACAATGGAACGTCGGTGGCCTTGAAGGGGGAGCCTCCCGCCAAAGCAAATTCATGAGGCTTCTGGGGGGGAACAAGAGCGGAGGCGCGTTGGCAAACACGACCAACACCAAGTCGGACTCGATCAAGGCAGAGGCTGATATTCAACGCCAGTTTGAAGAGGGTATGAAGGCCAAGTCTGACGGTGCCAGCCAACGACGCGGGCTCGGGGCGTAAAAATTAACCACGGTCAAGTGTTGAGTCCACTTTGGTGCTTTTTGGCCGCGTGCGTGTATTCGTGGAACCATGATTAGGAGTTCTGATATTTGAAGGCGTCGGTTCTACTCCGCCTGCGAAAAATTCAGAGCGTTGGCGAACCATACCAGGCGTTTGCGTCGGTTAGCATAGATTAAAAGTCGAGTTTCGTGTTAATGCTAGTTGTTCCACCGTAGTGTATAAATCAGCAAGTAACTGTCGACATTCATCACTGCTTGTTTAACAAGGTGTCTATTGTTGTGCCTGGTGTGTATCCTGGATACTCGATAATGTGTTTCATACATGCCTAGGTATAGAAAATAAAAGTTGCCCAGTCAGAATTTCTCCAAAGCTTTTGCGTGTAGACGGCCGACTCGAGCAGGCAAACTCAGAATGGTCTACGGTCTGTGGCATAATATATTGGCATGTTGCCTTGTTGACACACATACACTGCAAGATTATATACTATATCGCAAATGTGTTGAACTCAAAATAATGTGCTATACGTAAATTGAACATGAATGCGGGTATATTGCCATAATTTAGCTATTAGTATACAGAGTAGAAACGTGTATTTGGGGCCAAATGATCGTCAATGTGGGGACGAACCAACCGGCCCCCAAGTGTTCCTGAATACACTGGGCGTATAGATGTCACTTGAGATTACAGAGTGACAATGCCTTCCGCTCTAGTTGTGTGTAATCCTGATTCCACGATCCATCATCTCTGTGGCGGCCCAGCATTATCTAACCTCATCAATGTGATTGATATTCATGGTGCCTGTGGCCCAATGGCTATGGATACAATGTCTAGAATACAACGGCATGCCCGTGGATCTCGCAGCCCCTTTTCTTTTAAATGCTCGTCCCCGGTCCAGCTATAGTTTCGCCATCATCTCTGCCTCTCTCTCCGCCCGCCGCTCAGCAGATCGTCTCTTGAACCGCACCTCTGCTCTGCGACGCTCGCCACCGTCAATCTTTCTCCCGCGGCGCTGCTCCCACATGCCCTCTGTGACTTTGACGACGGCACCTGCCCCCTCGGGAAGGGGCGTGGCGTACGGGCCGGCTATGGACTTGAGTCCGCGGACTGTGTAGCCCTTTGGCCGGGGTAGCGCCGACGACTCCGACGTTGGGGCCTCGGCTTCGGGCTCCTGGCTGTGAGGGACGTTGACGACCCATTTTGCGTCGCTGACCACCGAGGCAGGTGGCGTGGCGACCTTGAGAATGGCCTCGCCGTCCTTGACGAATTCGAAGTCGCCGCCGGGACCGAGCGCGCCTCTGCGGTATCGCTGCATCCACTGAAGGAGATAACGTCTGTTTCGCGGCGGCTCGATCCCCAGCTCTCTGAGCTCAGGCGAGGTGAGGGCGAAGAGGGAGTCCCATGACGGGAATTTGGAGGCGTGTTTGTTCAGGCCGCGCCCGATGAGGGTCAGGAAGGTAGGTACGTCGGGGACAAAGGGGCGAGGCTGGGGTATCGTATGCGGAGGTCGGGTCTTGTGCAAGTGTCTGATTTGGATGCCGTGGGAGAGAGGTGCATTTGCGAAGAGGCGCAGAGAAGCTCGGAGGCCGGGGGCCCTCATCTTGGCTGGATTGGAATTAGCAATTTTGTGCCTGGAGAGCGTGAGGTTGAAGAGCCGTAGCGGTGACGATGATAGGAAGGAGTTGCATTCTGCCATACCTTTCTTGTTTTGTGGATTGGCGCACTTGGCCCAAATTGTTGCCTGAACTGTCCACGCGAAAGCTCCTGCAAAAGGCATCACCAACCATAAATTTGTTGGCTAGTTAGGTAAGCGAGGCTGGGCCAATTGGTCCATTACGAGTAGATTCATAGCTGTTGATTGGTGAAAGCATTACCTCATTGTGGGGTCAGCAGCTAGGCTGATCATCTTGGCCAATGGGTGTAAGGCACCAGTTAACCTCTTTAACTTCACTGCTTCTCTTCCGATTTTGTGTCTTTCGCAACTGTCAACGCCCTGTCTGCCAGGTATCTCCGCTGAAAAGGTCGCGAGATGCTACATCATGAATTCTCCCGGTGATTCTGTTTGCGCATTTTTTTAAATGAAAAATGCCGAAGAAGACTCCGGCGCGAAGGCCGTCTAAGCCGCGGGCGTTGGCGACAATCGACCTTGGAGAGCAAGGTTTGTGAATCCGAGGAGTTTTGCGATGAAAAATTGCTCACTTTTCATTGAAAAGATCCTATTCCTTCTGCTGTGGTCGAGTATTTCGCAGCCTTGCCCTCGACGGGCGAAATTGAAGCCCCGAACAGTGTAGATTCATCTGCGAAACGTCGCAAGATCACATCCGAGCCATACTCTCCGATTTGCGTGGCAAAAGCAAGTTTGCTATTTTATCGGCCATTTATTGACGTTAAAACTCCCCCTTTTGCTTCAACATGCGAGGACGCGGGCCGATACTTGAAATTTACGTTGGGACATGGGGTTTTGTCAGTGACATCACGGCCGGGAGCCCCGCAAGGCTTCTTCTCTCTTAATATTTCATTGAACGGGGATGAGATTGAAGATGAAGCGACTCGTATTCTCGGTATTGGAGGTGCAAATGCGAAGCGCGATAGTCCTGGTGATATCTGGGTTGGAGTGGCAACATCGATGATCTTGCATGACAAGGTGATAACCATGCAGGTTTCGCTGTCCTTGAATTGGAACGAGACACCGTCACCATACTATCCGTTACCAAACTCAAACGATCGAAAATTAACGAGACGGCTTATCAACTCTATTTTCCCCGACACCGAGAGCGAAGACCTAGCGGCATGGTCGCCTATGGACTTTTATGAGGCAGCGCATGTACCACCAAAAGATGACAAAGTCGCATTAAATATTGACGTTCCCGGTTTAGAGTCAGAATTATTTCCGTACCAGAAGAGAACGCTGCAATGGCTTTTGGCAAGAGAGGGTGTGCGGTGGTCCCAGGCAAAAGCTACGCTAGAATCGACTGCGATGGATCATCATTCAATCTCAATCGACAGCTTCCGCACCGTTCAGGATGCTGATGGAAGAACTGTATTTTTGAGTGATGTGTTTCAAACCATCACTAGAGATAAAAGCTTGTACAAACGAGCAGACAGGTTCGTAAAAGGCGGTATATTGGCAGAGGAGATGGGGCTTGGCAAGACCCTTGAGATCTTGGGACTCATCCTCCTTCATGGTCGTGTAGAACACCAAGCTCAGCAAAACGGACTTAGGATGGACGGTCTTGCCACTACTGGAGCTACATTGATTGTAACTCCCGAATCATTGCGGCAACAATGGATATCAGAGATCGCACGGCATGCCCCGAGTCTGCGGGTAAAGCACTATCAAGGGTGCAAGAAAATGAAGGATGCAGACGAGGAAATAATTATCGAGGAACTCTGCGGGTACGATGTTGTTATTACAACATATTCCGTGCTCTCCGCCGAACTGCATTTTGCATTTGAACCTCCTCAGCGACCTCGTAGATATGAGAGAGCATACCCTCGAACAACATCCCCCCTCGTCAAGATAGCGTGGTGGCGGCTGTGCCTCGATGAGGCCCAGATGATTGAAAACGGATACAGCCAAGCAGCCTCCGTTGCGCGCGTCTTGCCTCGCATTAATGCATGGGGCATTACCGGCACGCCAGTCAAGGATGATGTCAAGGATCTCTTCGGCCTCTTGCTCTTTTTAAGGTATGAGCCATATTGCTCCGCATCACAGGTCTGGCAAGCACTTATTACGAGCCATAAACCTTTGTTTCAACAAATATTCAACTCAATTTCATTGCGACACACCAAGAGTATGGTGCGAGACGAGATCTTACTTCCTGCTCAAAAAAGATTTGTTATTAGCATGCCTTTCACGGCCGTTGAAGAACAGCACTATCAATCCTTATTTAAAGAAATGGTCGATGAATGCGGCCTCGAGACTGATGGGTCTCCAAAGGAACATGATTGGGACCCTGAAGAGCACTACGACAACATGAGAGTCTGGCTGAATCGATTGCGCCAGACTACATTGCATCCCGAGGTTGGCGTATACAATCGCCGCCTGCTGGGTTATAACAAGGCGCGCCCAATGAGGACTGTTGATGAAGTGCTGACCGCTATGCTGGAACAAAGCGAAAATACTATTAGGGCAGAGGAGAGAGCACATTTGTTGAGTCGTCTGGCTCAGGGCCAGATGTATGAAAACAGCCCGCGCGTGAAGGAAGCATTGGTGCTGTGGGAGGATGTAAGGCAAGAAACTGAAAGACTCGTCTCAGATGCCAGGACAAAACTCAAGGATACAATCCGAGAGCATGGCGGAGAAGAGGCAGTAAAGAAGGCTGAAGAAGAGAACCATGCTCGCGATTTGTCGGACACGGATGACGACGAACAAGACGAGCTGGGAACCAAAGGTACAATTGGAGAGTGTCGCCGACGACTTCGTTCAGCCTTGGAATTGCATCATAAAGCCGTCTTCTTTTGCGCCAATGCCTACTTTCAAATTAAAGACAATAAAGACTTGACGGAACCAGACTCTGAAGAGTTTCAGCGGCTGAAAAAGCTTGAAGATGACGGATATAATGCCGCAAAAGCATTGAGAAGAGAGATCTTGGGGGAGAGTAACCGCAAAGCGACGCGGCTTATGAATAGGATTTCCCGCAAAGCGGCCTCTCGAACCTTTGTGGATATACCTGAGCTTTCTACAATTCCTGAAAAGGGAATTGAAAGTAGCCGAATTGTCGATGACCTCGAAACACTATACGACGAATTGAACAAGCAGGCAGATGTCATTGATGGGTGGCGTGAAGAAGTTGTTCAACTACTTCTAAAACCATTGGTTGACGAAGATGATGACGTCGAAACCACTGGAGAAGAGCTTGGCGACTCTGCCAAGTTCCAGGACTTGCTTATGGTCTATGTTACCACCTTGCGAGCTGCTATTGCCGATCGTCAAGACGCAATCTCTGGTCAGACAAATGAATTGGCCAAGCATGAAACCGAAACTTCTCTCCGGCTGGCAAGGGTTGGGGAGGGTCCAGCGCCCGTCAAAATGGTCCAAATGCTTCGACTGAGAGCAGAAATTAAGCCCAAGATGGCCCATTTATCCATGAGAGGTGCCGTAAGTGAGTTTCGTGGCCTGCAATCCCGGTTGTCGCGCGACACGGCTACTACAAGCCGTGAGGCCGTGGAGGCCAAGATTGCTTCGGACCAGCTGAAGGAAACTCAAATCCAGATCAACAATCAAAACAAAGTGGCAATGGCACTGGAATCGGAGATTGAAAGCTTCAAAGTGGCCATGAATGCGAGACTGGAGTACTATCGTCAACTGCAGGCAGTTTCGGACGCCGTGCTCCCTCTGGAAGGGCCCAAAGACGACAACGCGATCAACAAGTTGAAGCAGACAGCAGATGAGCTGCGTCGAAAACTTTCTTCCGCCGAAGCGAAACATAGGTACCGTAAGTTGCAAAACTAACCCTCTGCCAACGATCCAGGTGCTTGGTTCTAACTTGATAATAGTTTTGAACCTGAAAGAAGCGGGTGCCAAGTCAAACGAGCCCCGAATGTGCGTCATTTGTCAGATGCCCTTTGTCACCGGCGTCCTGACCGTCTGTGGCCATCAATTCTGCAAGGAATGCATGACGATGTGGTTCAAAGCCCATCACAACTGCCCCGTGTGCAAAAGGGGCCTGAAGCCATCCAACCTGCACGACATCGCCATAAAACCGCAGCAGTTGCAGGTTCGCAGCGAAGGGGCCAATGATGAGGGAGGCTCCTTGCCGCGACGGGTGAGTGGCAATTCGCCAAAAAAGACGGCAATCTACTCCGAGTTCAATGCGGACAAATTGGCCGAGATTAAAAACGTGGAACTCGACGGGCCGTCATTCACAACCAAGGTTGACACCCTTGTGAGGCACCTCCTCTGGCTGAGAGAGTCTGACCCCGGTGCCAAGTCGATTGTGTTTTCGCAGTATGTTTCCAATCATCCTCTCTGCCTTGACGCAAACCCCGTCAATTCCATTCCCCCATGCTAATACGTGGCAAACTTGCAGATATCGCGACTTTCTGCACATCTTGCGCAACGCATTCAGACGGTTCCGCATCGGCCACGCCTCCATCGACGATGTCAACGGCATTGCTAATTTCAAGGAAGATCCCGCCACTGAAGTATTCCTGCTTCATGCGCGCGCCCACTCCAGCGGCCTCAACCTTGTCAACGCGAGCCACGTCTTCCTGTGTGAGCCTCTGCTCAACACGGCGCTCGAGCTGCAGGCCATTGCGCGGGTAGACCGTATCGGGCAGCAGCACGAGACCACCGTGTGGCTGTACCTGGTGTCCGGCACCGTCGAAGAG
This sequence comes from Metarhizium guizhouense ARSEF 977, assembly GCA_000814955.1. Taxonomy (NCBI): domain Eukaryota; kingdom Fungi; phylum Ascomycota; class Sordariomycetes; order Hypocreales; family Clavicipitaceae; genus Metarhizium; species Metarhizium guizhouense. The sequence goes on from AZNH01000083.1 coordinate 84,418, forward strand.
AGCATTTACAATCTCTCGGTGCAGCGACGCATGGAGCACATGGGCCGTCGGGGCGCCGGAGCAAAAGGCGCGGCCACGCCGGAACTGCTGGATGCGAATATCGAGGCGGCCAACACGCTCGAGCTGGAGCACGCGGCGCTGTCCAAGCTCATGAGCAAGGACAAGTCGGCGGGCGAGGTGGTGGACAAGGGCGACTTGTGGGCGTGCCTCTTTGGGCATGTTGGTGTGGAGGACGGCGGCGGCGGTGAGAGGGATCGCAGGCTGCAGGATGAGGCTGTCATGAGCTATTTGGCTGGAGAGGCGGCGGAGCGGAGACGCCACGAGTGAGGAATCTTTTGTGAAGACATGGTGCGGTATGCGTGCACGTTGCTATGATGAACGGTATATTGCGACAGGTGTACAGTCTGCGGCAGCATACATTTGCCCAGTGAGAAGCATACAAATAAACCGTCATATGTTACAACATAGACCGCGATGGCCAGGTACCTCATCTGTTCAAATACCATTTTCCCTCCCACTGTAGCTTGATACCTATGGCGTACAAGTACGATACTGGCAGACTACGCTTAGCCGGGTCTTTTGCTAATGGGAATGAGGACACGCTTGGCACATGAAAGAAAAGACGGGACATGGCTCTCGTTCAAGTTTGTAGTATGACTAGGGTTTTAATTTTTTTGGTGCAATAGTAAAATCCTGACGCTGTCGTACATAACACTGCGCGATAGCTTTTATTTATCCGATTCCCCTGGCCGGCTCATACCCCATCCCCCCCTTTCCCATCTCCTAGTCAGACGGAAAGCTAGAACGCCACGGTTTCGACGCCTGCCCGTCTGCAGATGATTTCGTAGTGCAGGTTGCTTATTCTCATACAGCCATCACACAAGGTGACAGTTCGTGTTGCCCCCACAGAGCTCGTCTTACAGACCCTGTTGTTTTTGACGAGAGATAAAAAAACACAGGGCTCTCTTCTGTAACAGGAAGAAGTGTTTACTCGACAACCTTCTTCTTGGGGGTAGACTTGACGCGCTTCGCGACGGGGCGGTTGATGTGGTGGTCGGGGATCCAGCTCTCGTCGTAGGTCTTGCTGCCGGTGGTGGCGGCAGCGGACTCGGAGCCGGAGAGGGCGGCGTCGGCGTCGGCGGACTTCTTGGCCTTTTTGGGGCCGCTGGATGAGGACTTGGAGCGCTTGGCTTGCGGGAAGAGGGCTTCGATCCAGGTCTTGTAGACAAAGTAGAGGGTTCCGCCGAACACGGCGGACAGGACGAGGTAGAGGAAGATGCTGGGCGGGATGGTTAGTCAAATCTTTTGAATGGGTGCTGGAGCACGGGCAGGGAGGAGACTGTAGGTACATTTGCGGGTCGAGGAAGCTGGTGGGAGCTTCGACAATGGCGGCGAGGCCATCGTGGGCCTGGACCTGGTACATGTCGCCGTTGGCGTTGCTGATGACGGCGGCGATCTGCAGCTTCACATCCTGGGGCTGCATGTCAAGGGCGAAGGAGTAGGTGAAGCTCTTGGTCTCGCCGGCCTCGATGGCGTGGTTGTACTGCACGACCGTCAGGTTGCGAATGATGCCCTGGTAGGCAGGGGTTCCCTCGGGGAGAGTCTTGGCGGTGGCCAGGACGCCGGCGAGGACGGAGATTTGGATGGGCGCATCTTCCTTGTTGGTGATTTCGACGAGGGCCTTGGTCGGCCGGCCGTTGATGAGGCGCACGCCGAGGATGTCGGAGTCAGGGAAGGTGGTCTTGACGACGGCGGCGAGATCAGGCGTCTTGGGGGAAGCGCTGTCGTCGGCGGCGGGTGCAGCGGCGTCGGCCTGTGAGGGTCGTCGAGTTAGGCGTGAGTGTTTTGTCCTTGAATTGATAATGAGTGGTGATTTTCATACCGCAGCCGCGCCAAAGATGTGCAAAGCCAACACGGAGAGCAACGAGGAGAACAACATGGCGGACAGGTGGACGAGACGCAAGCAAGGAGCAGGAAGAGACCAAAGAGCGATGGGGACAAGAAGGGATGAGTCGGGGGGATGAAGAATCACGATTCTGGCGACTCAATTGCGGGATGGGGAGGCAAGGTCGAAACAAGGAGATGGAGGTCGAGGCCGAGGATGAGGTCGAAGTTGACGCTGAGGTTGGCGAGGCCGACTTGTCATTGGTGGAGGGAGCGCACGCGAGATGCAAGTGGGGCGAGGTGCCTGGGCAAGGTCTGGCAAGGTGGCCTCTGTAGACTTTGGTCTGTCCTTTTCGCTCCGCTTGAAGTGGGACGGACGCCTGACTCAGCCTCTGCATCGGCCCTCACGTTTCGAAGCATCAATTGTTTGGTGTGACTCGTGAGTCCGTGACACGCCATCCTTGTGCCGCTTCACACAGGAAATATCGCCTTCAGAGACAGACTCGGCAGAACGCCCAGTATAGGCGCCAACACCGGGCGGACTGTCCAGACAAGATGCACGTCGATGAGCATCAGGCACGAACTGGTGGGCTACAGTGCATGTAGCATGATGGCTCATCGCTCTATTTCATCATCTTTCATCACCTGATGGCCTATGGTGGCCAGGTCGTTAGGCACTGTGACTGACGACGTGCTATGGTTCCCAAGAGATAAACCAAGTCAAGGGTTTATGCTGGCAGATACACTGGGCCATTCGGTGTCTGGCCAGGAATATCACGTCAGTGAGAGGGCAAAGAGTCAAGACTACATTCGTCAAGTGTGGTTCTAGCTGTGTCGAGAGTGACAAGAAACCAGCGTCCTAGACATAGAAATAGGTGAAGTAAGAGTTCCCATTTATACCGACGCCGTTTACCTATAATCCACCATGAGGTGAACCGTAGCTATACATATGTGCTCTTACTACATGTTCCCCCGAGTTCCCTGGACCCTAACGGATCTCATGCTGTCCTGTCGTGGCCCATGTTATTTGGAAATATAACAAGGCATGTTTCATCTTGAACCTGTCCCATACCACCAAGTCGTAACAAATACCTAGGTATCGTTAATACCCAAGTTTAATTTGCATCTAGGGCGGAAGAACCTGTTTAGGCATGTTTTGGTCAATTACTACAGCAATCTAGTATCTCAATCCGCAATAAGACCGATAAACATTTCCGGCCCACCGGCCTCAGTGGCATAATCTTGTCCAAACTTGGGTGCAATCGAAGAAAATCTCTATTGGGATCCCATGAAACAAACCCCTGCGCTGGTCTCACACTCAATGCTTTCGAAATGGGCGAGGACTATGACTCGCAAATGCATGACTTGAGCCTCGACAAGAATAAAGACTGGCCACGTGCATTGCATCATACAGTCTGCAGCAGATATATTAATTTACCCACCGAGAAGTACGCGCCAGCCTCCCACTGTATATGGCGGCACTTGGGCAAAGATGAGTTTTGCTTTCTTCCTTCTTCCTATTTTCTTTTTGCATGTAGATGCGACGTCCTTCATAAAATAACACCGTATAGCCATGGCGTCCAAGCAACTGTGCGTCACGGCCAGAATCAGCTTAACCGTCGCACTCTTTATAGTTTCCCTCCAACTGCTACCTCATCTCACCGCGCCTTTATTACAGAGCGTATACACGATTGACTGGAGGACAGGGACGCCGCGTGTGGCCAAGCAAATACCCGCGAGGGAGCTCTTGTCCCGCCGGCCAACAGACACCGGGGGTCCGATCCCCAAGATCTTTCACCAGAGCTGGAAGACTTTGGAGCTGCCGGCGCGATTCCGAGACTGGAGTCTGTCGTGTCGTCGGAAGCACCCAGACTGGGAATGGGTCGTCTGGACCGACGAGGATAACCTGGCGCTGGTCCAGACACATTTTCCCTGGCTTGAGGAAGCCTACCGCGGCCTGCCGGGAGTCATCTATCAGGCGGACCTGGCGCGGCATCTCTACATGTACATATACGGGGGGTGAGTGCGCCGCCAAACTTGCCCCAAACATACATGGCATGGCCGTGCTTGTTGCCCGCTACACAATGGCTAACGGCTTGCATCAAAGCGTGTACGCCGACCTCGACACCGAGTGTTTACGCCCGACAGAAGACCTGCAACGGGCGCATGGGCCGCTGTTTAATCAACAGGGTTTTCCTGTGCCGGCCACGGCAATCTTTGGTCGAATGGGCAACGACCCCGACTTTGAGCATTCGATTCCAAATGCCTGGATGGCTTCGACGCCCGGCCATCGGTTCTTTCTGGCCGCGCTCCAGGACTTCATGGACCTGTATAACCAGACGACGCGAGAGGGCCGGGAGTTCCCTCTTCCAGAGAGCATGACTGGCCCGGTCGTGTTGCGAGATGCCCTGGCCCGGTACGAGAGCAGCAAGGTGCTGCATGGGCCTGGCATCAGCGACGCCGTTGCCGGCCTCGCTCGCGGCGGGCCGTTTCCGCACACGCCTGCCGAGGAAGCGCGGGTGCTTTTGTTGCCGAGCCATGCGTTGTACGCGTATAGTTGGGCCGGGGGCGGAGAGGACGTGCGTGACATGTGCTGGGTGCTCAACGATGGTTTCGACGCTGGGCGCTGCAAAGACCGGCTGGACACTCGTGGCAGAGGAAGCATATCCATCACCTATTGGAGCCATACGCATTCTCCAACGGGGCACGAAGAGGAGAACATGAAGCACATTACCGAGTGAGTATGTTGGTCTCAAACGTGAGGATGGCTTCGACGAACCAATACCGACACCGAATTGGTAGCATACCGGGCAGGATTGAGGAAGAATTTTGCAAGTTGCGCAAAGTCGTGATGGGTTTGAGGGATTTTGTCGCCGTGGCTGACTTGCACGGTTCTCAGGCGTTGAACTCGTTGGTGGCGTGATGCGACAAGGGCTTATTATATAAGGGCTCGGAACGGTAGTTTTGTTCAGCCAACTTGCATTGATATCAAAAGTCCTTGGTTTTCCCCAAGGCCCTTGGGGTAGATGACCTTCGTTCATACAAAGCAGCGGTCACACTTCAGCCTTCCAGCTGAGACCCGTTGGTGTGACATTGATGTTGACTCGCGAGCCAGGAGTGTCGAGGTCTTTTTCCGTAACAAAGATTTGAGCGCGTCTGAACAAAGATTTGTCTATATAAACGGCTTTCAATGAAAGTAGAGCAGGCGAAGAAAAACGTATCATTGTGCTGATTGGCACTTACCCTGGTGTTTTGAGTCCACACAAAGCTGTGCCACTTTACCAGCTATCAGGCATGGATATTGCAGACCCTAGCAGGAGCGCACCGTATTTTTCAGATGTTGTCACGAGCATTTTACTCGAACTTGCGGGGCTAGCTTTGACTCCAGGAGTGATTTTTACTGTCGATCTCATAGCAGGGTTAGGGTTATGGGGGAAGAAGCTTTCCTGAGAGCAATATAGGGCTATTATTTTTCTGATCGTTCAAAGCCCGAGGAAATACAGTCTGTGGCAGACGGGAGGACAATAAAAGTGGTATTTAACAAGCCCATGATCCGTCATGTTGAGAATCTCCTGAGGGCCGTTGAAAGGGACAAAAGGCTTGACCAAGCTGCGTATTGACACTTTTCCACTGAAGGTCGGTCCGCAGCCACGGCCCGCACGTGGCACTTGATTGGCCTTTGAGTTGAACAAACGGTATACGGGTAAGGTTTAAACGGTCAATTGTGGAGCAATTTAAATGGGGCATCATCGGCCCCCTCCGAGGTCAGCCCCGAAGCTAACCCTGACCCTGGAATTTACTACTCGTTGTGTTTAGAATCGACTTGGAATAAACTGTGAATAAACTGTCAATAGAAAAAAGGCCGATGATTCACGACTAGAATAAGGCTCGCTATCAGCATGAGATATTGCGGCGCCAGCGAAACGATGGAAGACGGTTTTGGTTTACGAAGCAATATGAAACGCGTAAAGGCCTTGGTGAAGATGGCGTCCATGTTAATTAAGGATGCCTTTCACTGCCATAATACCGATAAAACCGCGCCGTTTTATTCGTCCATTCAGTCCTCAGCCCACATTGATACGAGATCATTCGAAATGTATAGTGCGACGAATAACATCTCGGAACCAACTCGCTTATATGGATGACAAAAGGAAGAAGCATGACCAAGCCATATCGTCGTGGAAGTGAAATGGGAACATGTTGGGGCTGCCTACACTTGGATTTGCGAGATCGTACAGAAACTCGTTTTCCCAATTCATTTGGCACATCCAACAACTGTGCTCCTAGCTGCTGATGCTGACTATGGTGGCGGCGTGTGAGGGACCACGGAAGGGGTCTACAAGCAAAGTCACAAGAGCTTAAGGGTATAAATAATAAGTATATATTATAATAAAGCTAATAAAAAGAGACTTTTTTATATATATTAAGAAGAAAAAAAGTAATTAAAATATATAAATATAATAATAAACTTTATAATACTTAATATATAATTATAAGTTTTAATATTTTTTTATTTAAAAAAAAAAATAATAACTTTATTATTTAAAATTCTAAAAAATAAATAAATATTTTAATTTTAATTTATTTTCTTAATTTTAATTTTTTTCTTAATTAACTTAATTTATTTTAAATTAATATTTAATTATAAAAATAAATTCTTTTTTAATTTTATTATATTTTTATATTTTTTTTATTAATTAATATTATTTTCTTAATAATTTATAATAAGTTTAATTTTATTAATTTTCTTAATTATATTATTTACTTATCTCTTAAAAGTAATAATAATAACTTAATTATTATTTTATTTTCTAGTAATAGCTTTATTATTATCTTATTTTTTAGTAGTAGTTTTACTATTATTTTATTCTCTAATAATAACTTTATTATTATTCTATTTTCTAGTAGTTTTAATTTAATTATTTGCTTATCCCTTAAAAGTAATAATAGTAACTTAGTTATTTTACTATTTATTAATAGTTTTAACTTTATTATTTACTTATTTATTAGTAGTTTTAACTTTATTATTTACTTATTTATTAGTAGTTTTAACTTTATTATTTACTTATTTATTAGTAGTTTTAACTTTATTATTTACTTATTTATTAGTAGTTTTAACTTTATTATTTACTTATTTATTAGTAGTTTTAGCTTTATTATTTACTTATTTATTAGTACACACTCTCAACCCTGGACGAATGGAGCTTGACGCTACCAAGAAAGATGACAAAAAGGAAAAGAAATGCTACAACTGCGGAAAACCAGGACATTTCGCCAATAAATGCAAGAAACCCAAGAAAGAATGGAAGCCAGTACCAGAAGGAGGTAAGAAACAACTCAATGCTACTAACCAACAGAAGATCGAAATCACCGAACCAGAGGTAGAACACAAAAACCTAAGCTGGACCTCCTGTTACGATGACAACTGTTATATCCACCTCAGTAGCAAACAAGGAACCGGATGGTTTCCGAAGGAACCCAAGAAACCAAAGAAAACACAAAGGCAAATAAACCGGATATTGGGAATCACGACACCACCACCACGTAAACCAGGACAAGAAAAGCTACAAAGAATACCAACGCCAGAGCTTGAGGAAATACGCGCAGGGATTCAAGCAGCGCGACAATCGGTACAAAAAGACCTGGACGAACAATCAATGGAAAAAAGAACTCTTGCAATGACAGGACGAAAAGAAATCTACGAACAAAGATCACCAGAAAACCTGGACGAAGACTCGCACCAGGAAATCCTCAACTGGGTGCGACAACAAGCAGAAGCAAGGAGGATTCGAAGGGAACAACAATGTAGGGAGGAACAAGATGCACAAATCCTCACCACCTTCGATGAACCCGAGGATAGAGTAAAGGAAATGAGCGTCGATGACGACTACGCTATCCTAGACACTCCAGAAGCTTCCGAAGACGAGCAAAGCGAGGAAGAAACGCCTGCAAGGCTAACAGCTACACAAGAACAAGCTGTACAACGATATTTTCCCGCGCCAACAGGAAAACATTTCGCAATTCCTATTATTGCGGTAGACACCACCACAATGTTAAGAAGTCCGACACTATGGTACCCAGAGAGGGAAGAAGGGGACGACCCCAGGCTCTCACCAAGACATAAGGACCATACACGATTAGCATGGACATCATGCATATTTATGATGTGCCAGGCACATTTTCAAACCAAGGCACGACTGGATGCATTTCCGATCAGGATGAAAGGATACCCGATCAAAGCACCATACTTTAGATGGGAACTCCTAGAATGGAGAGTGAAGATAATCAATGACGATCAAACGATGATCTTGGAACCCGATTCAAACACACCCATCAAATGCCGAGCTCATACAGATCCTACGGATGTATGTGAATCAGACACATGCCAACTGCATACATACACCAAGAACAAGCAGTGGCATCAATACGTGTATGAGGGAAAGATCCCAACACACAGAAGAGAATTACTACTCAAGTCACCTCGATGTGAAACAAAAGACCACATGGTATGCCCACTACCCAATTGTTCGGAGCATTTGGTAGATAAGGCCAGAGAATGGCACAAGTGGCAATGTGGAACACCAGCAGCATACAAACGGACACAACGAGCACTGGAGATACTCGAGCAAAAAGACCCTAGGGGAACCACAGACTCGACATACCACAATGAACAACAACTGGATAAATGGTACAATGAGCAGAAGTTCAACCCCAGATGCAACAGGAAATATGCGGTAAACTGCGACAATCCAAGATGCGAGAAGCACGGAGAAATGAAAGACCAGATTTACAACCGCTTATGTCAAATGTTTGACGATGGGTTTTGTTTTAAACACCCACAAAACGGAACTGGACCTACAGAATGGTACCAAGAAATGAAACGACAGATTGCAGAAGAATCTATTCCGGAAAACTCAAAAAACGAGGCACGCCATCTGTAAAAGGGCTACAGGCTGGCATAAAGAGAAAGACGCTAATGACCCTCAATGCAGTCCAAGATGGACGGAGCGATAAGATGGTATTAGACGCCGAAGTCATGGGACATCGCGTTCGCATACTTGTGGACAGTGGCGCGATGGGCAATTATATCTCACCCAGAGTTGTTAATCGTTACCAACTACCGTGGAAACACAAAGAGGCACCATACGAGTTAACTGATATCGAAGGAAAGCTTTTTGCCTATAATGACGGGATCATCGACAGAGAGACTGATCATCTCGAAGTCCAGATTCAAGGACATGCAGAAGTGATTCAACTCGATGTTATGGACGTATCGGAACACGACCTAGTGTTAGGGTACCCATGGTTATGGGAGAGTAACCCACTGATCAACTGGAGGACAGGCCAACTGAGGTGGAACGAAACTTCAGACCAACAGAATCAGAAGATTTCGGAAGGAAGCACGAAATTTCGTCATAACTTAGCTCACGAACAGAGTTCTCAAGAAAAGGAACCTTCAAGCAAGTTATCCAAGGACCAACGACAACAAACGAATAATACAGAAACAGCGAATATAAAGAAACGAACGATTGGATCCACCGTAACGACCTCGACGGCGCTACAAACCGGAATACGAACAACAATAAACAATAAAAAGACAAAAGCAAAGATCCGAAAGGTTATTGCCACCTTAAGGAAAGACCTCGCAAATATAAACAAAAAACTCGAAGAAGACAAGAAAACTAATACAAAAAACGAAAGCCCAACAACAAAAGAAGAAAGACTCAGAAATATCCCTAAAGAATACCGGAAATACGAAAAATTATTCGCAGAAGAATTAGAAACCGGATTACCAGAACACAGCCAATGGGATCATCAAATTGAATTGATAGATGGAAAGTCGACAACATTCCATAAGATCTACAACTTAAACGCAAAAGAACTCGAGACGCTACGAGGATACATCGACGAGATGCTAGCAAAAGGCTACATCAGAGCATCTACATCAGAAGCTGGATACCCAGTAATGTTTGTTCCAAAGAAAAACGGAAAACTGCGGTTAGTAGTGGACTATCGACGATTGAACGCGATTACCATGAAGGATCGAACACCGTTGCCGCTTATATCGGAACTACGGGACCGATTGCACGGAATGAATTGGTTCACCGCTTTAGACCTAAAGGGAGCATACAACCTGATTCGAATAAAGAGAGGCCATGAATGGAAGACAGCCTTCAGAACGAAGTTTGGACTATTCGAATACCTGGTAATGCCATTTGGGCTTACCAATGCACCAGCGACATTCCAAAGAATGATCAACAGCGTACTACGAGAATATTTGGACAACTTTGTGGTAGTATATCTGGATGATATACTTATCTTCTCAAAAACCCTAGAAGACCACAAGAAACACGTACACAAGGTACTACAAGCGCTACAAGACGCAAAGTTACTAGTGGAACCAGCAAAGAGCAAGTTCCATACACAGGAAGTAGACTTCCTAGGACACACGATACGACCAAACGAAATACGAATGGAAAAATCCAAGGTAGAGGCAGTAAGAAACTGGCCAACACCAGAGAACGTCAAAGACATACAAAGCTTTAGAGGCTTTGCGAACTATTACAGGAGATTCATCAAGAAATACGGTGAGATTGCAACACCTTTGGATGAACTCACCAAGAAGGATAAACAGTGGAATTGGAACGATGAGGCGCAATGTGCCTTTGACAAGATCAAAGAACTCATCACATCCGAACCTGTTTTGAGAACCTTCGACCCAGAAAAAGAAACGGAATTAGAAACCGATTCATCAGACTTTGCTCTAGGAGCACAAGTTGGACAGCGAGACGATGACGGAAAACTACACCCTATTGCGTTCTACTCGAAGAAACTTCATGGAGCAGAACTTAACTACCCCATCTACGACAAGGAATTCCTAGCCATCATTAATGCTTTCAAGGAATTTAGACACTACCTCATGGGAAGCAAACACAAAGTCAAGGTGTATACCGATCATAAGAACATCTCTCACTTTGCGACAACGCAACAGCTAAATGGACGACAAATTCGATGGGCCGAATATCTTGCAGAATTCGACTATGAAATCATCCATCGAAAAGGATCCGAAAACGGACGAGCAGACGCTCTAAGTCGAAGAAGCGACTACGATACAGGAGTACCTACAGCGACAGGACAACTCCTAGAATTAAACAAAGATGGCAATTATCAACAAAGACAATTAAATGCCATATTGAAAGTACAAAAAGAAGACCCAGTGTACGATAAAATACACCAATGGGCAATAGATAACATACAACACATTGGAGACGTACCGATGGGATGCACATGCTATCCAGGAGGAGTACCAATGTATGGAGAGAAAATCTGGATACCACCAGAGTTACGCGAAGAATGCATCAAGGAAATGCATGAACACCCAGTTTACGGACATCAAGGAATCCGCAAAACACTGGATAAGATACGACGACAATACGACTTCTCAGGAATCAAGAAAATGGTCGAAAAGGTTGTCAACGAATGCATACAATGCGGAAAAAGTAAGGCTTCACGACATAAGCCATACGGAGAACTACAACCGCTACCAGTACCAACACGACCATGGGAATCGATAGCTTTCGATCA
>AZNH01000084.1:653-95623 GCA_000814955.1 Metarhizium guizhouense ARSEF 977
TTTACTTATTAATATAATAGAATTATTATAATAATTAATAAAAAAAATAAATATAATTATTTTAATAATTAAAAAATAATAAAAATAACTTTAATAATATTATTTAAAAGCTTAATTAATTATATTAATAAATTTAATAATATTATTAAAAAATAAAAAAATTTATTATAATTATTTTATTATATAAAGTTTTTTAATTATATATATTATAATACTTTTATAAAAAAATATAAAAATTAATAAATATTATAATTTTTATTTAATTATATATAAATTATATATAAAAGTATAAAAACTTAAATATATATATATTATTTTATAAAATTATATAAATTATAGCGCTTATATATATAATAGTAAATAGACAGACTTGTATAAAGACTACCTTGACACAGTAGTGTTCCAAAAGTACTACATATCTTGAGTTTCTAGAGTTTACAAGAGGGGACAACAGTCGTAAAGATTTTGTAAAGCTTAGCGAAGCATGAGTCTCATAACGTGACTCGCCACATTCATTGCCAAATCAAATAATTGTAGAACCTATACATTTTACTAAAAATACCGAATAGAAAAGAATAAATGACTTGCCTTAGCCAGTATCACGTAAGAAAACCTGGTCAGCGTATGTGTCAAAGCGTCACAAGGGTTAAATAGAAGTCTTGGAGCAAAAGACTCAATTTCAAAAATAATCTCAAAGGGTGTCAAAGGTCCTCGTTTTTTCAAGAGGAAGGAAGGGATCGGTGACTATCATATATACATAAGGGAACGTCTGTACCTAAGGCTCTTGCCCGGTCATGTGTTTCTGTGTAACCTCTAGGTTCTTTGTCGGTGAGGCCCCTTATTGGGCATCGAAGTTGGGCCATTTCCGTGTAACAGCGTAGGCTGTGTGCGGGCTTGCCTCCAATAACTTGTCACACTTGTGCGACTTGCCCATGGAGACGTCTCGCTCCCCTACGCCCATCTTGCCCGAAATCCAGTAGGCGCGACTAGACCCAGGTATCGGGCGTGATGTAACCCAGCGACGGGAGAATGGCTCAGAAAAGCCGGCCAGCTTCTTTGGACAGAGATGCCAGCGATAGGGGTACACTGCGGCTGGCGACTGGCATGAGATTGGCAAGTAGCCCATCTGACTGCTTTGTCAATATTAACTCTGCGGCCGATGCCGACGCCGTGCCGGACGCTCTGGAGCGATGTGAGAATTTCCTCGCTCTACTCGCACGACTGAGCTCCGCATCTGACGTCGACTACATTAATTTCCAAGTCTAAAACAGACTTCTCATTCTAATCTATGCAAGTCTTCAAAGAGCAGCCCCCAAACGATTCAAGTGCGGACGGCATGCATGTGGCCGGTTTACGCATCAGACCGGCCATGGCCGAATATCGTGCACGGCCAAGTATTTGGTCGGATTAGCTATAACCCTAGCACTGTCACGACACAAGACACAGGGCCTCGGAGATTTTAAGAGTCTTATGCCCCAGGAATAGGTTTTCTCTTGTTGAAAAGGCAGTCTCAAGTATAAGGCATGCCCGAGGTGTTCCGTTAGTCAACAGTCAACGGGTAGACTCAAGTACGCCAGAGAAAAACCAATGACGCAAATGTCTATCATAAAATAGAATTTAAATATCCCATGAGAAGCAGAAAGAAAGTAAAGACATGGCAAATCTACAAAGTCTAAACGCTCAAAGGACCGCAGTCCGCTGCCAAGCCCAGCCTCTCCAACTCCCTGAATGCATGTTGCCTGCCGTGTTCATCCCGTATCCCACGCAAATACTATAATTTATAAGAATAATATAAAGTATTAATATTATTTAATTCGCGAATACTTTTTTATAAAATTAAACAGTAAAGAAAAAATAAACCGTAAATTAATTTACTAAAAACATGTATAAGTTGTGGACGCCGTTTTATTTCAAGAGGCTGTGCTCAGCCATCTACCAGTTACCGTCTGAGTTAGACTACAATAGCCATTAAATGTTTAACCGGATTATTACAGGACTTGCAGAGCCATCACGTCATTTAATCCAATTAGATGCTGACCTGCACGCTGCGTGCCCCTCGATACACAATTTTCGAATAGGTTGGGCAGTACTTGATTGAATTCGTTGTCCGTCGGCATGAGGTCCACATGTAGTTGCCAAAGAGATATGACGGCAATGCTTGGCCTTGTGCATAAGCCTGGACTATATATATGCACTATGGTATCTGAATAAAACGTTCTTGGTTGCATTTCAATTCGTTACTCATAATCGTTTATGTTTTTCGTGCATTATGGATGATGGATGCGCGACCCTTGAGGTCCCTTGGAGGGGAGAATAAAGAGACAACAACCCTATCCACCAAAGGTTTCGGCCGTGTCACTTTCGACGGGCGGGAGCGCGATCCTAGTCCCTGTTGCCATGACAGGGGGCATAGTAGCCGCCTTGGCGAGAGTTTGACTTGTTTGTGCGATGAGATGAATTGGTGACTTGTTTGCCATGTCTGTTTAATGTTGTGGGTCGATGGGAACAAACACAAGATGAGAGGGCTAACTTAACCCTCGGAGGACTTGCACTGGACAAGGAATTGCCCCCTTTCCCCTTGCAGGCGGTCTCTCTTTTTTTTCCTTTTCCGTCTCTTGTGGCTCGGGCTTTGACCCAATGACCTCGTAGCTGTGGATATAGGGTGCCTTTTCGTACGACAATGGTACCAGATGGCCAACGTCCGTACTTGTTTGCCTGGTGTGTGACACGAGGAGGGTGCCGCTGATCAACCCGGGCTTCAAATATTGATTTCCTCGGGTCTCCCTTTGTCTCTGGGTTCCGAGGGGTTTGTCAAAAATAGCATGGGCGACGGGCCCGACAGGGACAACGCTCGCGACGCGCGACGAGGACACACGGCATTTGACGGCATTATGCCAGCACACAGGAGTCACAGCGTCTACAAACTCGAATGGTTGGGGGCCACGGCCGGTAACTGGGCCTTGCTGCGAATTTGTCAGTCTATTTAGGGGCGCAACCGCCAATCATTTGGGCAGGGTTTCCTCAAGACGGAACCAACTGCATCGTGCTACGTATGGCTGCAGACGTGCAGTGCTGGTTGCTACCCAAGTACTCCCTACCCGTTAGTGAATATCCCGGCATCGAAGCTCGTCTAGCCATCTGATAGCTGACGGTACGCTGTCTCTGGACCGGGTCGCTTAACAAGGGTCAACAGGCGTGGCCTAGACGTTGAAATTAGCTTAATTTGAAACTGTTCTACAGCGAAGTTGAGGCTGTATGACGGCGTACGGTCAGGTAGGAATCGCCCTGGGAGCTGGTCAGAGCTTTAGCCAAGCCATTGTTCATCCGATCCCTAGCTGTTGTGCGGCCGTGGTGATTATAACAATGGTTCCCCCGCAGTCTCCCCGACGCGGTAGACACTCGTACATACTTTTTCCTCGACAACAATATTGTTCGCCTCGTGGGAATATATAGACTGACTGCCAACGAGTTTACGGCACCGATCTCTCACTTTCGGGTCCCGGGTTTCGCGACATTCGCGTTCCTCAACGGCACGAGATTTGTCACAAGGGCGCGCATATCTAACCCTAATAAGCAGGCGTAGAACCTCCAGGATGGACAGCCAGTAAGTGGGAATAGCTTACATCTCAGTCACAAGTCTATTAGGTCAAACATTTCTAATTGCAGGGCATTGTCTATCCTTAGGGGGCTGCCTTCCCCTCTCCTAGAGGCCGAGTGTCGGGAACAGGCCAACAACTGGAAGGAGTGTTATGCTCATATTCAACGCCTTTATAAAGCACGTCAACCCAGGGAATCGTTTGAGTCTCCAATGGCGACCTTTAATAGTAAGCTACAACAAATCACAGAAGAAATTACAGCTGTTCGCGGCAAGTTCCAAGTTCCCAGGGCCAATCGGAATAGTCGGGACGACCAGGATACACCTGACTATGAGACACAAAAACTTGTCAAGCAGCTGGGCGAGCTGGTCTCGCAACAACGTGCCCTGTTTCAAGACTATAATGAAGTTGTCCAGCAAGAGGAAGAATACGCAGCAGGGCTGGAGAGAGAGAGGCAACAGGGCTATGCCGAAGTCGCACAGCTTGAGAAGATTGTGGCCAATTTGCGGGCAAAGCTACCCCAGGCCAGAGCGAGATCATCGCCTGATGCCCTCAAAATGGACGCCTCTGCAGCTAATCAGGCCTCTGTTAGCAATAGCACTGGCCATGTCGGGCATGAGGAACAGTCTTCCGGTATGTCAGACAACGCGAATGTGCCGGCAGCAGAAACCCCCCGACGCCACGGACGCCGTGGAAGTTCCATTGTTGTTGACACCAGCAGTATTAGAGCGCATGAAGAAAGGCCAAAGGACCTGGCATCGGAACGACGGGAGAGAAAGCGCAAACATAGAGTGAGCCAGGCGGCCTCGGGAGACAAGGTGGCGAAAAGGAGAAATACGGCAAACGCCAGACTGCTGGACGTGGACAGACCATTCACGGCGCCCTTGGCCTCGAAATGGACAGAGGATCCGTTGATCAGCGACAATGGCACCGTCGACTTCCGCAACTTATATGACAATGGTGAAGTCGTGTCATTCTGCATGGTCCTCGAGTATCCACCCGAGAGCGACCGATTTTACATCTTCTACTGTCAAGAACACGACCAATTCATGAAGCACGTTCCTCTCAGCGGGGCAAGACGACACTTGAGGAGACACAACATGGATGAATCCGAGACAGCTGCCGTCAAGGTCGAAATGTTTGGCGTCCGGGTCCTGAACTGCACCCAGGACCTAGCCAGGGAGTACAACGACGCCATCTTCCCGCATTTCAAGGGCAACACATGGTCCTCCAGGCAAAAAAAGAAGGCGGCGGCGAGAGGGACAAACCAATCCAACGGTGATGATGATGCCGTCTACAATGCATATAGCACACCGACGAGAGCGCCTCTTCGGTCGCTGATTCCCCCAGCCAGGCGATCATCTCGTCAGTGCGCATCAAGCCATACCCTCGGGACGAGACACTGGGAGACTTTGATTACAAATCCCAAAGTGGGCGAGATATACTGCCTGACCTGGCACAGAGATGACAGAAATTACGCCGTGATTGTACTGCCGATTGGGTCTTTCGAGTCGGTCGGAATTCCGGGCAGTATCCTGGGGACAAATCTACTGGAAGAGGGACGGCGAAAATCCCATGCCACTGATCCCTTGACTGGGGGCTATATTTGGAGCCCGGGGTACGAAGACGGCGGGAAACGAGAAGACGAAAGAGAGTTCCCAGTCATCTTTTTCGACAACTGTCTGTTCCCACAGAACGCCAGCTATGGGTGGGCGTTGGCCGCCGACCTGCAGGCGTTTGATTCCGAAGACACGAGTATTCCCTATCTCAAGACCGTGACCGAGTTTCTCAAAGAGAGAAAGGACCGCGGCCAGGCCAACGGCTTGGAAGATGATGGTGCGTGCCTTGTCCGTACTCCCACCAAGGAGAAGAAGATGCATTAACCGCATGGACAGCGACGAGAGCCGATAGTCAAACCGAAACCGCGGCCGACTCGACACCCAGCGTGCCAGCCGTGCGAGATGAAAACTACCCCATTCCCCAAATCGACGCCTACTTCAACGCCTCTCCGTGTTTCGAGTCTGGCAGCGATTTCGACGACGACGGCTACAGCACAGACGAGTCGTCCCACGAACCTAGCGATGACGAGAACAAAGATGCCTCGACGGAGCCCAACACCGCGAGCCGCCAGGCTCGGCATAAGCCCCCGGTGGCCAGGATGGGCACAGGCACCTGCGAGGAGGATTCGTGGGATTTGCCAGGCGACACGACAGTCGACGGCGGCCGCGCAAACGAGCCGAGCCAAACACGCTCTTCCACGCAGCAGGCCGGACCGGCAAGACCAGCATCAGCCCACGGCGAAGGCACGGCGGAAAAGCAAACCCCCTCGTCATCGTCGAGGAGCCAGGCATCGCCGGACACATCTGCAGCAGCAGCAGCAGCAGCCGAGTCTCGGCCGTCCTGCGCAAACACCACGGCGGCAATCTTCACGCCGAAGCAGCCGGAAGCTCTGGCCGCTTCGACCGGGGGGCAGGACGTTGGGCGCAAGGCCGAAGGCAGTGGTAGTAGTAGTACGCATCTGAGACAGAGTTTTGGGCGGATCCGCGAGACGTGGCCGGGCTTGGAGCTTCGGCCGGAAGTCCGGACGCCGTCTTCGCCGACGTATACGGCCCAGCAGCGCATCACGATCGATCATCTCATGCACGCTGCGGGGATGCCGAAAGCGCCGCTGCACACGAGATGAGTCGATCGCGTAGCTGGGCTACTTGCTATGAGATTGTGAAGCTAAGCTTAGACCGCGCTGTAAATACGTACCAACTTAAAGTTATAAGATAAAATAAGTCAAGATTTATTAGTAGCGAGACTTTATTTTAACGTGGAGGATAATTAGTCTCCACTAATAAAATCACCTATAAATAGTGAAGGCTTGGCGAGCTAGTATTCGCTAAATGCATTACGCCCAAAGCCAAGGGAGTACATTAATCTGGTTAGGGGCGAGTCCTACACTGTAGTTAACGCTCAAGGTATTACCTTGACATTACACCTGTCTGGTGCATTATAGCGGTCAAGCCACAGCCATCGATGCGGGTGGTTCACGTGACGTCCATAAATTTCCTCTCCAGAAAACGCGACACAGCGACCTCTCGTAAACCCGTAGATCCATGTCGATACACAACGCCTTCACAACTCTCCCAGGTCACCATGTTCCCGGGTCAAAGTCCGCTGAAACTCGGGGCATCTTTCAACCGGCTTCGAAGATGCTCTTGCCGCCAAAAACTTCTCTTTCGTCTTCTTTGGCCATCTCCGTGGCATTTCCAAATGCCTGTGCAGCTGTCTCTGACGGAGCTCCAGAACACCGCAGATCAAATGCTTTCATCTCGACAGCCGGACATTCTCCAACTCTATTATATACCTCTATTTCGAGTACGAGACACGCCTCTCCGCTCCCTATATCGACTCTACGAGGACCTCTGCTCCAGGAACATTATCATGATGAGCTACGAATGCGACTACTACTTCTTTGATGCTGAGGCGCGTTGGCAGCTGTCTCGTATCCCTGATCCTATGGACCCGGACCCTACGAGGTACGCATTACTGGCTAGCCTCGCCGAAGCCCTCGTCTCTGCATTTAATTGGAGGCTGAGACTTGGGTTGCAGCGTGATGGCAGCCGGGTTGAGGGCCAGGATCTAATCAAGGTTCCGCTCGAAAAAGCACCTCAATGGGCAAGCAAAGTGCGTCCTCTAGCAGAGAAGCTGGACCTACGGCCTCATGATGAGGACAGTTCTGATCCAATATTTCTGAAGAGAAATATTGTGGCATCGACGGGCTATTTATTCTGTGTGTGATGGACGTGCGTGTAATGCTATATGCTTCTGGTGAGTCGGCCGGCAGCGAGCACTCAACGACAGGAGGTTGGTTTACGCTCCTCGTCAACGCTCGTTTATATGTCCCTCCAATGCTTCCCATGGCACGATATTCGCCGCAGCCTGATGGGCTGACTGGTCTCTCCCCCCCCCCCGTATGGTGGTTCGCAACCATGCCCACAGCCACCATCATTCCTTGCAATCAGTCAAGGCCGCCGGCCCTGGGCTGCACCAAGGAAGTGATTTGGATGGATACCCAGGAAGGGAAGATGGTTTGCGTTGCTGCCTGCAAAGCGGGCGAAGATCGTCGTGGCTGTCGGTTAAAGCCGTGATGGCGTGCAGGGTATTGGCGGTTGTTTCCCGCTGGCCAAACCCTCTTGGCCACGCCTATACCACTATGATCAGTGACGTTATTGGATTGGAGACAATTTGGATTGTGCTGGAGTAGACAGAAAAATAGTTGGACTGGATTCAATTCCTCGAAAGATTTGGATGGATTGGATTTAGGCGCCTAACCCCTGGAGCTCCAATCGTCTTGCCCGTAAGGCAGGAGCTGAGCCTCAGACCACCAGACGCCTGTGTTAAAGAGATAGGGGCACCTGGGGTTTCTCCCAGGCACCCACGCATCATCGATGGCCTGCCCCACACCGGGCAGCGCGGCGCGAGCCGTTTACATCGATTGACATTTTCCTTTACAACGGCCGATCAAGATTTCGGGATTCAAACCCTAACCGTAATTTGACCAACGGTCAAATCTTGGGAAATTTATGCCAGCAAATCGTCTCTAAACTTAGATATCTCACCTTGGTCGTCGACTATCAGTCATTCGATCAACGACTCAAGACGCAATGTTCCTTTGTTTGGACGGGTTAGGCCCAAAGCTCTTGACGAGTCACGACAAACCTAATCGTACCTGGTTCACTCGCGATGCTGTCTCACATCCCCAACCGCGCGTCTCAGCTTGCGACCCTTGCTCAGTCGACGCAGGGCAGCTGCAGTTCAATGCCATTTGATAGGCACGCTCGGTTCATACAATCAAGTTGACTGCTTGATGCAATCAGCAGCCAAGCCCTTGGTAAGTGGCACACGCTATTAAATTTTACGCGAACCTGGTCGTCGCCATGCGGTTGTCGAGCAACCCTGGCGCGCACTGGGCGTGCCTACAGGAGGTATCTACTTAGACTACACAACACTTACTTGCCAGGCGGCATTCTATTCTGGCAATTCGTCATAATTTGTTGTAGCTAGGACTTGAGTACCCTATAAGTGTGACAAGGGAAGAGGGCAAAGAACGCAATTTACGCGTCTATACGTAGCTGTCAGGACCATAAAGAGAGCGCCAAAATGACATATTTATAAGCTGGATATCAATATTCGATCAAGTTTACTATTGCCGGATTTCTTTTGGTTCCCTGGCCGAATAGTCAAACACGCTAACCGTCGTGATAGTAGCAATAGTGTTTCGATTATTGCGGCCAGCAGAGCAATTTTGAGTGCCCCAACAGATGAACTGAGTTAGTCACCTCTACTCGGACGGCTCCTTTGAAAAATTGCGCAAACTACATCGTCCCTGGTTAACAGAGGGCCATTACATGTCGAACCCATCACCCAAGTTATGAGACTTTAAACGCAAGGAAGACGTCAAGAAGCAACGTTGTTGGTATTTAAAAGAGCGTGCTAAAACAAGCTGTGAAAACAGAAAAAATATGAAACTCCAATCATAACCCTAACTCGATGTCGCCAACGCCGTCTTCACCCAATGACGTGGGCCATATCTCGCCTTCTAGGTATGTTGGCGCTAAAGAACATGAACTGGGGCGAAAAACAAACAAAAAAGGGGGTGAAAATGGAAACAAGGCAGAAGGTGTTGCTGAATCGAAATGGCTTGTCATGTCCAGCGTGACAATCCCGTGGATGAAGCTGATAGCCAGCCACGTGCTGGCTTTGGTATAGGAACAGGCGAACTGTTGTACCATTGTCTTTTGCTGCCAATCTTGCACCAGCCAAGACCAATCTCGTCTTGGCTGGTGCAAGATTAGCCATGTGTGGTTGTAGTGTTCATTCATATTGAGGCCTCGCATGTCCGATGCCCTTCCTCAGCGGTTGCGAGGAATATTGTCCTCAAAGACGGGGCAGTCCATGCATTGCGGGTGAGAGCAGTTGAGGCAGGCGGGCGTGGTGTTGTAGAGGAATACCCCAGTGCCGCAGTAGCAGCAGCTCCAGGAGTACTGAACGTCGTATTGAACCCGGCCGGTCATGATGATTGTTTACGGAGGGTGGTTGAGAGATTTGATTTCACAAGACCTTAGAGTTGTGTAGGACTATTGCCAGTTGGCCTTGTCTGAGTTGCTAGTGATCTGGTTGTGGTCATGAAACGAGGTTCCAAGAAGGACGGCATAGCAGCAACTTTATACGAAAAAATCGATTATAATATCTTCGGCCACTGGATGTCCATTACAGCACGCCACGCGCAACAAGACAAAATATAATGAGGCTGCCATGGAGGCGAGTTACAGAGCACCCACTCTGCGTTTAGTGTAAAGGGCAACTGCCCAGGGAAAGCACCATGGTGTTCAAGCATCCAATAGAAACGTTGTGGTACGGTGTAGTGATCTCCCGGTAACACGTTGATATCACCGAAACTAGTTGTGGGAAAGGGAAATGACTCAATGGGGCAAGGGAAACAACAGATGATATCGCCCTCACACAACTGGTTGGATGTAATGGATTGTGACAACACACTTGCCTAGTCATATTACATTACACAGCCTTCGACCGGCTCGATGCAAAACGCCTTGAAATAGGAATGCAATGTGTTCTCGTGATGCCTCGGTACGCATAGGAGCGTTATCGCACTGGTTGTGAACGCGAGGCCCCGGGGGTTGGACTATGCTTTGAACATGGGGCTGTCCTCACCCGTTTAAAGTGTCGGGTCGACATTAAAGACAGAGGGACCAAGGTAATGATGTCTAGTTTTACAATTCTTCCATGCAGTCATGTGAAATCTTGCACGTGGTCGTTTCCGTTGTCATCAGGCATTGGATTGGAGGGCGGTGAGGACCAAGGGAAAAAGATTAAGGCTTCCTTCAACGAGGAAACAAACATGTTTTGTACAACAATGCTGACAATGGCAATTCGCAAAACGTGCTACTCCAAGGCCAGGGACATAGGTCAATTAGGGCTCTCTAAACTCTTCCCTTGAGGCGAACTGGACGCACAAGGGGGTCAATGTGTACACAGATGTGTGGTCCGTCCAGCCTCGTCTTTCGACGCAATACCAGATCAGGAAAGAAGGCGGCTGTGTCCAGCTCCTGCCCCGCGTCATGTGTTCATCCGTAAAACTAAGGGTTGAAAAGAGCTGGCACTGGTGGGAATTACTGGTGTTGGACACAAAAGCCGCGAGTCCGGTGTCGGCGGCCATGGTTCTTGGTTTGATGCTTTTGTGGTTGGCCAATTTTGTCCAAGGTGATTGATTGTCGGCTGCTTCCGGCCCTCCACGCCCAGACCGTTATCTATAAAATTGAGGCTACAATGGTCACGAGACGAGGAAATGATAAGGGCTCTTGGTATAATGACGTTGTTAGTCATGGGTTGACTCCCTATCCTGGGGCCAATGACTCGTGTTGAATTGAGAGTACGGGAAACGACTCAAGTCGAGGAGAGGATTGGTGACGGGGGTTGGAGGGAGACCTGCGGCCTTAGTCACCGAGGAACTGAGCACCCGTGCCACTTTCAGCGTTCAGGGTCGACTGGTTCGTTTCCTTGTTGGCCTTGCGCGGTGGCATCCAAGCCGATCGACCGAAAGGTGCCCCAGCGTGACGCCATGGGTTGTGCATGACGCATGGGAGGAAGGACCCGAACATGTTTGCTCTGCGAGAAAGTCACAAGAGAAAAGAATACCGAGGACCATTCAGGGTCGGTGTGTAGAGCAAACATGGGAAAACGAGGGCAGCGGTGTGGACAGACCGAGAGAGTGAAAAGAAGGCGGTCTTTGTTTTGTCAAGGACGAGGAAGGATTGAGGAGAAACAACGAGGGCACTTTGCAGACCTGGAGATTGCGCACGGACAAATTCGGGGACGAAGCTCCATTCTTCCGCCTCGTCGCCTTGAGGCTGTGCAGGCCATCGTGAATTGCGCACAGCCACATGCACCGTTTTTTGCACCAGAGGGCTTGGTCAACTGAAGCTCCCGCGTCATCACTTGGCTCGGCTGAAGTCGCTGCATCATCGCATCGTCGGTCCCTTTTGCTGCTCCGCCATGCCGCCTTGCATGATCGTCACTCGTCCAGACCACCGCCCAACCTCATTTCTTCTCGTGCGTCGACGTCTCGCGGTAGCCATGCCGCTGTAGTGCGTGCAATGTCCCATACTCGCTGGCTCTTCAGCATCATCCCCGCCTTCATCGTCGGCGTCTTTGGCCTTGGGGCATATGCTGTCGTAGGTCGTCTTTGTGGTGAGCCTGTCTTCCTCGTCTGACAACAACTGCGCTGGTGAGCAGTAACCTGACTTGTCAATCCCAGTGGAATATATATTGCGCCGCCAGGGCAAGACGGGTCTTGCTGCCGGTCTCTTGGTGCTGTTCTTCCCGCTGTACATACTCGCGCTCGTCTGCTACGCCCAGCTCTACATCACTGTCCAGCGCGACCCGGGCCTTGTCCCCCTTACGAATGGCCGCGACGACAAATCTCCTGAGCCGGGCGAGAAGCGTCGTGGTTTCCGATCGAGGCGCAAGACGGACCCCGAGGATCCGCCTTGGGTTCCGCCCGACTTGAATCCGGACAGCCCCGGGTTAGAGGCCTTTTACAGCAAGGATGTGTTTGCGTGCGAGGCGGACGGCCGGCCTAAGTGGTGCTCAGAATGCCGGCAGTGGAAGCCCGACAGAGCACATCATTCTCGCGAAATGGGTCGGTGTGTCAGGAAGATGGACCATATGTGTCCTTGGGTAGGCGGCATGGTGTCAGAAACCTGTGAGTTTTGCGGCGCCTCTCGTCAGACGTGTGGCATGGCGAGGAAATATTGCTAACCGACGGGGTACCAGCCTTTAATTTTTTTGTTCAATTTACCTTTTACGCCTCTTGTCTTTGTGGGCTGTGTGCCGCAATCGCCATCTACTGTCTCGTCGCGGAACTCAACTCTGATGAAATCCAAGTCGATGGCTGGATTATTGCCATTCTGGTGATATCCTCATTCTTCGGTCTCTTCGCGCTCGGCATGACCCTTACGGGCGGGCGCTTCCTCTTGACCAACATCACCAATATTGACATGCTGCGACGAAGGCAGACATTCAACTTGGCCGTTCGAATTCCACTAGGAACACCCGCGTCAACAAAATACCAAACCATAACCTATCCAATACTGCCAAAAGTAGCGGGTGCAACCGGGTCCGGTCAGCTGGACGACGACGCTGCGGCCTCGACGTCGGCTCGTGACCAAGACGCATTCCGCACTTTTGCCATTTTAAAAACCGAACCGTACGAAAATCCGTGGGACCTTGGGTTTTGGGAAAATTGGAAATCCGTCATGGGGAACGAACCCTGGGAGTGGTTCTTGCCCATTCGACACTCCCCCTGTTGTAACCATGATAGCATGCACAGCGACTACCGCCTCGGGCCCGTTCTCGATGATCTCAAGAAGCGCTACGAACTGCCCGAGTTCCCTGACAGGAGTGTGTCACCTGACCGTGTGTAATTTGACGAGCGGCTATGTACATGATGGCTTGTGTTTTTTTACCCTTTTCGTGTCGCGTCGGAGTTTTGCATTATTCTTATGGGCGTTGCGTGGCATACATATCTACGTTATAGTTAGACACGGCATACATCATGCTTTGGACGTTGATAGCGAGTAGTAGCTAATTTTGGGTTTTGGAATAGCAATGGCGACGGGAAGAGGTGTCAACATTGAAGTGTCATGACCAGACTCGTGCCATTGATGATATTAGCCGATCACAGCCCAGATAGCGGAGCCTTGAAGAAACGCCACACTTGACCATAATGCAGGTGTTCCAAGCGCTGCATTGACCATTCCGCATCCGGCATTGGCCCCGGTGCCATGAATGATGTCCAAACGGCTAGTCAAAGCCATAGCCACGCTTGGCTTAGGAGCAATAGTCATTCGATGACTCCCGTTGGCAACTAAGTGGACTAGAATATTATTCGTCACACCGGCAACATACATACCGGGCCAGGGGCCTTTTTCGTTTGCCTTCGTTTCAGAAAAGTTGCAGACAGAGCCGTCGAAATGAAGGTCGACGGCCCGGCAGACGTTGCACCATGCCTCCAAGCTCGACGCACAGCCAAGTCGGGCGGCAAGGGCACATCAACTCTCAACTAGCCTGACTCGTGTCTCCTAGCCTTTTAATTGCCGTTCTTGTAGATCGATCCCCCGTTGCATGCAAAAGATCCACGGAGGGGCAGTGCAACCTCAGCCCTAAGGGTCAATGGCGTTTGAGTAACCTTGCAGCAGCTTCAAGTCAAATGGACTGCTTCATCTTTTTGTCTCCTTCATCGATCTGGCTCCCTGGCATCATCTCCTGGCAAAGAACCGACGCCGCGGGCAGAGCGCAGCCGACAACATGTTGGAAGACGACTTTGACCACCAGCATCACCAACACCAGCACAAGAAGCTTCGCATCTTTAGCAGCCCGCTTGTGCGGCGTACGAGCAGACTTAGTCAACGGGGCCCGGCGCACGGGGGGAGCTGGCGTCGCATCGAGGATGGTCACGACGAATCTAATAGCGAGCATCATCACGACCAAGACTACGACCTGCCGCAGTTCCAACGCGTGTGTTCTCTCACCCTGTGCTCCCTTTTCGGAATTGTCGGCTCGTTGCTTGCGTGGAAGCTAACCCGTCGCCTGCTTGGCATCAATAAATAGTATGTAGAGCCCACGCTTCTCGAAATATTCTACGATTTGTTCTTCGCCGCCAACTATAATGTCTTTAATGACACCCAGCAAGTCACTGGCCAAACCAAGTTCAAAGCTTCTGTTGGATATTTCTGGTTCGTGTGTTCCGTCTCGCAATCCGTCACGGCGCATTCGAATGTGCCCGAGAGAGAGAGAGAGAGACAGAGAGATAAGCTGACTATTTAATGACTGTAGCTTGCTGTGGTTGACCTGGTTTCAGGTCGCGCTCTTCGATGTGCGCTATGTCACTGATAGCCTCTTTGGTACGCATTGAAATCCTCCCCAGTTGATATTCGTCAATATGCCGTATTACTAAACAATGCCGATGCGACAGCTCGCGCTACTAGGGCCATTCAACTCGGCGTCTTGGTCGGCTTCGTAGTCGTCGCTCCCAAGTTCAATCCCAAAGACCAAGATCTCGACACAATGCGCGCCATGTGTAAGTAGGCTGTTCGCCCACGTATCGCAGCTTCCGGTTAACTAGTCGTTGTAGCTCTCATTCTGTGCTTCTCGCGGGCATGTCTAGCCGTCGAGTATGCGTCGACGCTGTGGCATGTGCGAAGATATAAAAAGGCCCATTTGCCACTCTACCTGCAAATTGCCCTCCACGCCGCCGCCTCGGCCGTCTATCTCGGCGTCACTTTCCGCTTTACAAGGGAGAAGCAGAGCAGGGTGTACATGACGTGGTACTTTATTGCGGGCGGCGAAGCCATCCTCAGTCTTTTGTTGTCTAATCTATCCCCTGTCGCCAGTCTCACCAAGACGCACTTGATGAAGCGAATGACGCTTTTGACTGTCATGATAATGGGCGAAGGCATCCAGCAACTGGCCAAAGAAGTCGTAACCATTGTCAAGAACCCAACCGCATGGGGTGAGTACAGCAGTCTGCTGAGAAGTATACGCCTGGAGCCCTATGCTTACCACTTTGCTTCAAAGATCCCACGACGATTGGTCTCGTGACGGCAGGCACCACGACAATTTACCTAGTGTTTTTAGTCTATTTCGACTGGTTGAGGGACTCGTTCTACCTTCCCCGGCTCCGCCAGCAGCTTTGGACAAGCCTACACTTGCCATTCCACCTCGCCCTGGTTTTATTCATGCAAGGCTTCACGCAATACCTCTTGTGGTCCAAGATAACCGGCCAGGCGGAACGGGCACTCGATATTGCTGATCCACTCGACGACGCCAAGGAAATGACGAGCCTAAAAGTCCGAGATTCCATCAACGCCTCGGTGCAAGCCTTCTTCCAAGACTACCCGCCTAAAATTCTTAGCACTGTGGAAACCGTCAACCAAGCATTGACAAATATCACAACCATATCCAACAGCTTCTGGCCCTTCCTTGTGAACGGCACCGTGCCATCGGACCTCAGCTCCGCGCCTCCGGGCTACGAAGCCGACTTGGCGACGACCAACGACGCTTATCTCACCTTGTCTATTGCCATGTACAACGCTCTATTTGCGGCCTTTGGCATCAATCTGGATGAAGACGTCTCCCATAAATACCCCACGGCGGCTAAAGAGGTCAAAGACGGCGGATATCAGGTTCTAATACTCAGCAAGACGTTGGACCGGTACTACCTGGTGGTACGCATTCCCTCTCCCCCTTTTACCATCTTGCATGGCTGTAAAGA
Organism: Metarhizium guizhouense ARSEF 977; assembly: GCA_000814955.1. Classification (NCBI taxonomy): domain Eukaryota; kingdom Fungi; phylum Ascomycota; class Sordariomycetes; order Hypocreales; family Clavicipitaceae; genus Metarhizium; species Metarhizium guizhouense. The sequence continues at coordinate 16,590 of AZNH01000084.1, forward strand.
TCCCCGACTGACTAGTTTCCTCCGCACCACAGTTTGCATACGGCTACATCGCCGCGGGATGTACGATTGTTCTCATGGTTCTTCTCACCATCATCGCGCGCACCACCCCGTTCAAACCGTGGCCAATCGCGCGTCTTGCCATCATTCTCCTCCTGGGTCTGGGCACCGGCCTAGTCGCCACTTTGTGGTACGACGACCAGAAACTCGGGGTGTTCCTGGGAACGCCGTGGGTTCTGCCAACCATTACCTTTGTCTGGGCCGCCATCTTCATCTTGACGCACGTCAACGGCCAGGGAATCAAGCGCAACAGGGACCGCCTACGGCGCCGTAAGGCCGGTGGTTCGTTGCGCGACGAGGCTGACATGGCCATGACGCCCTCTTCGCAATGGAGCCATGGGCACAAACAGAGCACGGCGTACCGCGGTTCTGAGACGCAGTCGCCGACGCAGGCCTTGTATCATTCTGTTGGCGGCGGGCGGAATGAGTATGGTGATAGGAAATAGCTAAATAGCTGATGGTGAGCTACGATGTGTTGAAGCGGTCGATGAATTACCAAGAGAGGCGTACCGAGTTTCATAGAAGGCGATGGGTCAGCGTATGGCCTTGAGGAAACGGAATGTAGGCGCGGATTTTGATAAAGTTATGTGTTGCTATAATGTATTTGTTTAGCGGGGGGGCTTATACTAAAGATGACAGGTATATAGGCATTTGTGGCATTTGTATTAAAGTTCAATTTAACAGCTATATTAGCATGCAATATATTGGGGCAGAGAGCACGGTTACGTTACTTATCTAATTTATTATTTATACTTTATAGTAAAATATATTTACTTATTTAAAAGTATATTAGTATATATTAATGTATATTAGCACATATATATATATATATATATATATATATATATTAATTACAGCGGCGTATTAAAGAGGCCACCTTCCCCTCCGAGTAATAAAAAACAGTAAACTTGCCATGTTCCTCGAGGAAGTCGATTCCTTCTTCTGGATTTGTAAAGCAGTATTGTTCTGACACATTCTTGCCCCCTTGTCCAACTCGAAGCAGGCAATGCTCATCAATTTCCTCCCAAGACTTCATGTCGTCGTACATGCGGTTCGCCCCTGTAGCAATAGTACCGATGATAAGAATGGATTCATCCTGATACCTGCTTAGAGGTTTGCGCAGTACTGTGACGCTCTTGCTGTGCCAGACAAGCTGCTTCCACTCTGGCGTTGGATAATGCAGACGGAAAACATCGGGCTCCTTCATGTCGAGGATGACCTTTTTCGGAATGTGGACAGTGATCATGACAACAGCCTCGCGGCCGGCACGACGCTTAGCATATGCTGCGTAGAATTCGGCCACGTCCAGATCAGGCGTAAAGTAGTTCAGACGTCTGGTGCCGCTGAAGTCGGATGGCGACTGGGAGGCAAGAAACAGGAAACTCTCCATCTCAATTGTCCCATCCGCGTTCACGAACTTGTTAGTACGCCCAAGATCAATGACTTTGAATAGAACAAGGGTTTCCGGGTCATCTTGTGCTCCCTTGAAAGTATCCGGGTCCCATGAATCGCAGCGAATGCTTCCACCCCCTTGGGATGAGCTGCCACAGCGCTGACTACTTTCACTTAGATCGCTTCCCATATTGCTGCTGGTACCGCGCTGACCTGAGCGCTCCCTCTCAAGTTGCATCTCTCGCTCACAAGAGGTTCGTTGAATTTCCTTAAGGCCGGCGTACCGCATCTGAACAGTATCGGTAACCCAATCGACGCATGATTGAGTCATGCGAATTTGCTTAAAGTTTACATCCATGATGGCATCCTGTACTGAAGCGCTCATGCCGCATTCGTTGATGCACTGTCGCCACTTTAAATCGTCGTCTTCATGGACGTCCTTCGCCTTCTGCACGTGGGCAAGGATGATGTAGTCAATAAAGGTGACGTAAAGACCGGTGTTGGTGTCAACTTCACGACCAAATCCATACGGGGGCCAGTTAATCCATGTGTTCCAGATCACATCGGCCATGTGCGTAGAGAGACCCAGGTAATTCAATGATTCTCGTGAAATGATGGCGTCTGGTATCGTGGCAAAGGCGTCGGCTTCACCAGGGGAGCCTATGCCTACATCAAGGGGAATCTCCTTATGCTCTTCATCACTGAGACGATTGAGACGACGCTTGTGGCATTTTCGCTTTCCAGTGATGTCGACGGGTCCAAGCAGGCCACTGCGCTCCAAGTTGTCTGCATCGAGTGGAGAGAAGATTGGTTCCTAAGCGTAAGTATTCATAGGGTAAGTTTTCATATTGATGAATTCGTGCTGATAAAATAGAGGTTAATTATAGGGAGATGGTGTTGCACGTAGGTCACGTACCTTGAACCTGACGATAGTTACACAAGGGCTCGAGACCTAGTTGAGGCCTTGGGCTTCCAGGCTCGCTTGCTCACCGCTTCTTGATAAATAAGGGTCCTCCGCCCTTTGAGGTCTTGAGAAAACTAAGGAGCTTGGATATCAAGGCGAATTATTAGCTGAATCGAATTTGTTTTAAGCCCTTATACACAAGCCCTCGTCACAGAAAGACAGGTTGTGGTGTGGCGATGTTGACGTAAGGACAATATCAACAAGAAAGAGTCTCGATAGACAAAAGAGGGAGGCTGGCAAGATGGGAGGAATACATGGTAGATTTATGTACGTACATGTAAACGAGTAGGTTACCTGGGTCATCAAAAATGAGTCATCTAGAACATTTGAAAGTTCAAACTAGGAACTCACTAGCAAACCTACTGACCAGTGACTACAAACTTTTAGTGCCATTGAAAGACGGCCTTTTCTATCAAATGCCTTTCGATTCCCAACTAAAATACCCACCTAAATTACATTAGTATAGATTAATGAAGGAGTAAGTCCACATTCGATGCGATCCATGGCGCGAAATCGTGGCAGTACATAACCTTAACGAACAAAGTCTCTTTTCCTAGCAAGTTTGAACAACTAGGATATAACTTAAAACCTGATAAGCCTTTTTTGACAGCTCCCATTAGATATGCCCAATCCACTGGGAGGCATCAGCCCCCAGCCATCCGCTGGCCAATGTGTCCCGGGAAGCTATCCAGCCATTTCCTAGCGAGCGAAAGGCGATAGCATGACGAACACACCTAGAAAGCGTTGAGAGAAAAAGAGGCGGTAGTAAGGAGTCAATGTGTTTGTGCTTCCCGCATCGCATTCAGCGGCAAACGCAATCAGATGAGTTCCACAAAGCCGGCAGTCCGGCACGATTCACCAGACGGCCGCATCTACGCAGTGAGTCAGTGACGTATCCGGAACGTTTTGCCTATGATGCGTAGTCATTCTGGGTTCACACGGGCCTTGGTGTTTCCGGCCGCTTGTGCGCCGCTTGGATGGACACAGCACCGTTTCTCAAAGGCGGTGCTGCCAAACCCAGCGGGTGGTTGGAGTTGATGCCTATGAAAGAAACCAAGCAAGCAACTGTTACCGTACCGTCTTTGACGTCCTCGTGGTGATTGATGATACCGATGTAAACCCCGTCAACCTCTTGGTCGCGCCATTCTGCGACATTGTCTGTGCAGTCTGACCAAGTTGTACAGCCGCAACGTGAACGTCGTGGACAGCCCAGTTTGGTGTCTGGGAGCATCTGGTCCGCACAAGCGTCGGTATCAAGGACAAACATGTCCCATGTCGGAGTTTGGCCAACGCCTCGCCGCTGCTGAGCATCGCTGCGGCGGCTGGGCCGATATTTTGCGAGGCTAGGGGTTGTCACTGTTGGATTGGGGTCATTCGTGAGAGATGGATTCACCTACAAGATAAATACGCTTCTAGGTTCATGTTGAACGCGACAATTGCAATGACTGCACGTTGTAAAGCTGTTTGGACAACTACAGTGATGCAACGAAACCCCTCTCATTTGAAGTTAGTTGCTCTACATGCATCCAGCTATCGACACTTTGGACGGCAAGGCAACTTATCAAAGCCAACGCCCCCATCTCTAGCCAAGAATCCAACAAAGTCAGTCATATAGACCAAGTCCACAAACAAGGTCCAGAGTGTGCGGGAAACAGCAGATTGTGCAGCAGGCTCATGACCGCTGTGACTTGTCCGTCCTCCACGACACACGATATGCTTCCGCTGCTCGGGTTACCCACCAGATCAAATTAGTTATTCTCACAGTGTTCAGCATCTACTGACTGGCAGATGTATGCACAGTACCTTGAGACATCATGGCAATGTTCATGTCGTTGTTCCCCAGCATCGACAGAGCCCGATGCACAAGGCCAGCCTCAGGGTTGTCAACGGCATGCCCATCCTCGACCGTCACGACGGCCTTGTCCGTAAACACGCTCACGCTGCCGTGGCGGCTCAAGTCTCTCACAATCTCTTGCAGGTAATTTTCCATTGGATTGACTCCTCGAGGATAAGGGACCCCAGGGCGCAGCGACACCGAAATGCACCCTGCGCTGGTGGCGGTGGTCTCTATGCTCAGTTTGCACTTATCCAGTGCTGCGAAAACATGGCCAAGGAAGCGGGGCATACAGCATCGCTCGAATGGCCTCACTTGGATTACAAGCATGTTTCGCTTTGCCGTCAGCGTGGCCGAAGGCCCGAGAGACGCGGACGCCACTGAACCTGGGCCCGGGAGTGCTTCCTCTGAAAACAGGATGCTGCTGCCCTTGGGCGTGCGGACAGGGACCTTGTTTCGCGTGACTTGTTGAACGAGCTTTTTGTGTACAGTATCTGGACGTTGCGGCAAATCTGTCTTCTCCATGGTGCCCGTCGTGGATTTGCATGGGCTGGCGAAGTGGCCGTCTGCAAACCGGACGTTGCTGGGTCAAATGGGAGCAATGGTAAAGCTAGATATTGTTGGGTTTTCAACAGCAATTTACACAGTGGAAAAGGACAGTATTTGGGAAGCTATGTAGGGCCTCGATTAGTAAATTGCCTTCTATTAACAATGATGATGCAACCTCTGAGTTGATTTATAGGAAATCCCGCAAACTTGACCCTTTTTCGGAGGCCCCTGGCAAGTCCCTGAGGACCCCTGACGATAACCCTCAAGTCCAACTTGACAGATGTTTGTTTTGATGTGAGGTTTTGTGAATAGTAAGCGTGATTGCGGTTCATGTCTATCTTGCTCGGAGGCATCTGAAATTGGATACCATGTCAGGGCTCTTGTGCTAGGGAGGAGGAGAAGAAGAAAGAATTGGTATTCGTATGCTTCGCTGTCTTGCTTTTAAACAGCACCCGGGACGGATTGCTGACTATGAATCATGTGTAATGTGACCTCCTGTCCTGGTGCAGTAACATGCGAGAAAAGACATTACATGCAGTGCGAGGCAAAAAGCAGTCAACCAGCCCCATCATATAACACAACCACAGTATTTAAATGTATACTTATTGGTGGGTAAATATCATCTGCCAGACTGTCATATGCAACAAACATATATATTTTGTTGATGGCAAACACACACACACAAACACCAACCGCCAAGACCCACATTATACCTCGTAGGTCATAACGCGCAACTCGTAATTTTTACTATAATATTGTAAGTAGCTATAATTATACTAAATATAATATATATAAGTATAATTAAATAGTTTTATAAAATTAATTTAATTAATTATCCTTTCTCTTTAAAAGGATAATAATATTTATAAGGGTTTAATAAACTTAATTATATAATTTAGCTAAAAGTAATATAAGCTTATATAAGCTTTTTAATATTATAAATATTATAAATATTACTTTTAAGAGTAAAGCTGCTTATAAGAGCAGAACTTATTAAATTTAAGGGAAGGGGCGTAAGGCCACCTTCTTATACTAGCAAAACAGTACAATCAAATGCTTCCTCCGATTTTCCCTGTTATGTGAGCGTTGGAGCCGCCACACAATATCAAGTCATTTATTATTTCTCTTCCAAGATGAATACTAAACAAGTATAATACAAGGCCAAGCTGTGCCTTGTGTTGATCTACCGAGGCAACAGCGCTCTTCTTCCAGGGCCGTGAGTTTACGCCGTCCATCAAAACACCAACACCTGAGCAAAACACCGTCACCGTATCCCACCCACCCACCAATCGCACACGGGGTACATGTACCGTGTACAACCAAGTAGTCTTGCCATAGTCACTAACGGGTAGGTGACAAGAGAACCGTCACCAAGCAAGGGTCTGGTACCAGGTCTGCCCGTTAAGTCACGCCGTAGAACCCGCCAAGTATCCCCAATGTCCAGCCCTGCAAGCCGGCCCTAGGCCCTCACACATACAAGCAACCGGCAAGATATAAACAACGGAGTATAGCGCGGGTCCGGGTCCCAACAAGCAGCCACAAGTCGAGCCGACACAGCCAACATCCACGGCGTACCAGTCACCATCACACGGACAGCACACCAACATCAAACCACACAAGCAATCGTTCAAGAAGCTACATATCCCCCCCTCGTATTCGCCTCCATGACCGCTGAGCAAAAGCAACCCATATACTATACAGTGCCAACGATTCCTGTAATTCGCCTGTACGCCAAATACATCCCTTCAACCAAGCATGTCCCTCACAGCAAATCACAGCAAACAAGAAGAAAAAAACCCATTCGACGGAACTCTCGAGTTACTCCATCGATCCAGTATGTAGCTCCTCCCTCATCACATTCCCCGTTCCCGCGCTATCCCCTTGCTGCCCACCTGCCTCCAGACTACTGCCGCGCTACTCCTGAGGGACCAGTCGAATCTTGGCCTTGGGCGAAGGCTTAAGAACACGGCCAGTCGAGCTCAACGACACGCGCGAGACCATGTTGGACTCCGAAAGCGTCCGCTTAGCCCCGGCAGGAGACACCACCTTGCCCTTCTTACCAGGCTTGGCGTTCTCATCAGCAACAGCCACTATAGTCATGCTTGAAGCTCGCGACGAAACATGGGCAACTCGGCCGCCAGGGCCATTCTTCTTGACCAGCTTCGTGGTAGTCTTCTTCTTGATAATGGCGCCGCCCGTGCTGGCGCGTCTCTGGACAGGAGACTTGTTCGCCATTGACTTCTTTCCCTTGACCGTGATGGACGACACGCCCTTCTTCAAGGCCGTGGCGGCACCCTTGGCGGCCTTGAGACTGGCATTCGAAATGGAGCGCTGGACACCCGTGGCGGTCGCGACCTTGCGCTTCTTTGCTTTCCCGTTTTCGGCTTCCTCCTCTCCAATGAGCTCCTTCAGCTTGCGCTTCCCAGCCTTGACAGTTGCTTTGACCGTCTTCTTGATGTCCGTCTTGGAAGACTTGACGTCGCGTGGTTTCGGACCCAGGACTCCGCGGCAGTTGTGTTCACCGCAGAGGCATTTCTGCACATTCTTGGCGGAGAAGGGGTCAAAGTTGTAGTCGTAGGTGAGCTCATCCCCCGTCATGATGGGCCGGTCTCCAGCAAAAAGAGCCATGCGAGGCTGTCCCGAGACAATCCATTTGATCATGCGGCAATTGGGGTTGCAACTGTGGTTAACAAATCGAGCGATGCTGCCAGTCGTGGCATCAATGATCATGTTCTGGTCGAAGCTCATCAAATAGTAGCACTGTAGAAGAGAAGAGGAAGAGAAAGAGTTAGCGGCATTGTCAGAGCGACAGCTCGTTCGAGCCATGTGTTGTTGTTGTTGTTGTTGTTGTTGTTTTGCTCTCACCTCATTATTCTTATATTCTTCATTCATGCGGCGCTCACATTCCTCCTCTGTAATAATCTCTCCCGTGTATTCCATAATGATCTGGTTTGCTTTGAAGCAGCGGTTGCTTCTAACGCCGTAGCCACGGTCCGACGTCTTTATCACTTCTACGCCAACTCTATATTTGCCTCCCTTGGAGCGTCGAGCGGCCAAATCGCTGAATGAGCGATTGGTGCAAAGCTCCTTTCCGATATTGCAATTGCCAGCATCACACTCGTACAGCATAATTCTATTTTGGCAGTTATCACCACAGCCATCTTCAGGCTTGCAAACACACTTGGACAAGTCGTGCATGTGAGGCATCTTGCGCCAATAGTCCTTTGAATCACCAATAAATCGGTCTATGTGGTAATTTGTCAGCTAATAGGGTCATACGTCGCTTTTCTTTTCAGGTTGACACCAGTTGCGAGGTGCACACTCACTCTTGGTCATCTTTTTCCATTCATCTGGTTTGGGTTGGCCGGGCGGGAGGGGATTGCAGATGTTGAAGGGAAGCTTGAAATCGCGCCCAGCAACCAACATGCGCAAACCAGTGTAGATGGGAGAAGGCATGGCACGGTTCACGCGGCCCGTGAGGGCCAATTCCGGCAGGTTGGCAAGCTTCTTCTTTTCACTCGTGGTGAGCCCCTTGAACACATCCACGGGCATTTCCTGGCCGGCGTAGAGGCCCTTGTCGAGATACTTCTTGACGCGATTCTTCCTAGTGTTGGTGATGGGCTCCTGCTCTTCTTGGTCGGACTCGTCCTCCTCGGCAGGTTCTTGGACCTTGGGCTTCTTGCGAGCTGGCTCGGGCGGCGGTGCATTGGGATCAACAAATTTGCCATTCGCCCAGACGGTATGGATGACAGGACGGTCGTCGATGCCGGAATACTCATTGGTGTCTTGCAGCCGCCGCAGCTCACGCGACATCTTGGCAACACCCATGTTGACGGCCTTGCGCCCCTTCTTGCCCATGCTGGACAGAGTGGTAGCGATGGAGGACACGGCATTCCGACGCGACGAGGTCCGCAAGGGTCGCGGCGAAACTTGAGCCTGGCGGCGTGTGCGTGGTGTATGCAAGCTCTCGGGCGACCACTGAAGATTCAACGCGTCAATGCCTGCCTTGAGGGCTTTATCCTGGGCCTTGGGGGGCCCGTCACCAGCAACCTCGATGCTGCCCACCAAGGTGTCTCCGGAGATGGTCCGGCGGCGCTTGTCGGCCACAGCATCGCCGTTGGCGCGTCTTTTTCCGTGATCAGCGGTGCCGCTCAGCCTGGACAGGTTGTAGACGGGCTCCGAGACACGTGTGCGTCGTGGTCGACTCGGAGCGGGAGGCGACTGGGAGGGCGAGGGCTCCTGGGCCTGGACGGGGGCGGCGTGGATAGCATCGTCGGCCACGGTGATTACGTCGTGTTTGGGGGCGTCCGAGTGCTGGCTGTCCGTGTCGGAGAGGGTGGTCGGAGGCGTCGAGCTCGAAGACGCGAGGGTCGACGAGGTGTCGGTCGTGGCGCCGGACAAGCTGCTCTCCGCAAACAGAGACATGGCCAGCAGACAAGAGGACGGCGCGTGTTGCTCACAAAACCGGTGCGCTCATGTGCGGATGCCGCGTCAATGGGCCTTGCCAGCAGCACGGGCAGCCGGAGGAGCGAGAGGAGGTGGACGAAAGGTGGAGGATGAGGAGGAATGGAGTGGTTGTGTGGACAGGTAAGCAAGCAAGTAATGGGCCAAAGGGCAAGATCAAACAAGCGTAGCGAGGCGTAGCAGCAAAGCGTGTGATGGGTGGGTAAAGGGCGTAAAAGGCGTAAAAGGCCGATGGCTGATGGCTGATGGCTGATGGGCAAAAGCTGATTGATGGTCGATGTGGATGGCGGACGGCGGATGGCTGAAGGTGGGCAACAAGAACAGACGCGCCTGGTGGCCAGGGAGGGACGGGACCCAAAGCCAATTTAATGCGGTCCGTATTGAACGAAACAGGCAATGCAACAGTTGGTGCCAATGTCCGGTGTGCAGAGTGCAGTGTTCAGGTCAAAGAGTCGACTTTTGCGTAGCAGCAACACGAGGCTCCAGGTGGCCACTCTCGAGGCCGAATAGGATCAACAACCCAGGCCACGCATGAACCGCCGCGTCAGGAACACAGTGGCTGCTGGCTCTTGAGAAGCAGAGGAGAAAGAAGACCGGAGAGAGCAAGAGCGGAAGAAAAGAAGAGTCGGTGGTCCCGTTGCGGCTCGTTCCTGGATGGTCGATAGCGCAGCAGCTCGCGCACGCGTGTGTAAGGAGAGGGAGAAAAAAAAGGCGCCTCTGCTCCCAAGGCTCACGCGAGGGACTTTGAGCAGAACAAAGATGATAAATTTCCCCCCGTCCGTCGAAAAAGCGGGCAAACTGGCCGGTCCAAGGTGGGAACGGGATGCCCGGTTATTTTAACGAGGGCTGGACCTTATGTGTGAACAAGAGACATGGACATGGACAGAACAACGCACCTCCACAAGACCACCAACAACCAGGTCACGACCACGGCCGCAGCCTCGTCCAAGAGTCTGTTGCGTCCATGTCTGCGAAGCTGATTGCCTCGAGCGTGCTGCTGCTGAGCCTCACCGGCCTGCAACTCGTCCACAGCTGAATCACCGCAACCACGACGATATACATACCTGGGTCATATATATCATCAATAATGTACGTAGGTACCAGACATTTCCCTCCGTCGACGACTATCAACGAGCACTCACGCTTGGCAACTGCTCTCCAGTCCCCTCCCCCATCCGACACTTGAGATGGCTCTATCGCCATGAAACATACACGCCGTCGCCCACTCACTCACCCTCGACCAACATCCGCGTATGCCTGGACACCGGCACAAAACAAGCAAACTCAAAAATCAATTTCCGTCCTTGGCCATGGCTACAATCAATCCCCTTGGCGACACGATTCATCCCCCCGCAGTGCCCGGTCCGGCAGTGGCCACGCGCCTCCAAATGCCACCGTCGACATCGCCAGGCCGCACCACCAAAGCCTTTCTTCACCAAGACACTCACACAAAGGCAGAAAAGGGGCCCGATGCCCGTCCCCAGAACGTGTCGGGTCGATACCATTGGCGCCACCGGCTGTCCTAGCTGAACGCCAGCATGACCCCTGCCTCGGACTTTGCATCCTCCCGCCGGTATCAAGTTCCAGAGACTGGCGTATTTGACGTATTTTCCCACCGTGGTAGTACATGTAAATCACACGATGTAGTCATGTCCCCTACCGAGTCCTCAATTGGAACTGATCCTGATCTGCGCCTTGTCCTCGTCCGGGACTTGCTGCGGAGTGACAAACCCCCCGGTGCGCATCAATTGACGAGGTACACCAAGGTCGTGAGCATCCACGCTTTAAAAAAAAACCACCAAGTTGCACCAGGGAGGCATCCCCAACGCATTGAGGTTTTCTTCATAAACTCACTCTGTTCGTTTAGTCTTGCCCCTAAGCGTCCCGAACCTTCATTCTCCAGACCCATGTGCTTCCACCACCCCGTCACTCACTGATAAAACACGCATCGTGCAGCTCCAGCATTCCGTAGGAAATAAAATCCTTGCCTCTAAATCTCCCATCTCAGTTGTGTATTTGCATATATCCTACTTCTCGATTCTACGCGGCAGTCGTCACGACAATCTCGCCATGCCCGTCGAGCCCATGCCCGGCTACGCATCTTGATCCCCTACCAACACCGGCACTCTGCTACATCGCGCAAACAGGGCAACAAGGGCCGCAACTCACACCAAAAGCGAGTTCTTCTCCCATCCAACCCCCCTCCCCAAAACGAAACAAAAAAGGAACAAGTGTCCAACCGACCAACGACCTCGGTCGCACCAGACTCCTTCCCGATCAATGCTCGAGGCATGCCTCGTCTGCAACAGCACTCGCCCGTAGCCACGCACAACTCGGTGAAATCACACCCCAGGCTCTGTGAACAGGCATCTTGCGAGCACGGGATCTATATACGGCAATTTTTTAAGTTTCCAGCACCCCCTATGCATTCCGTCATCTCAGCTTCGTAAGTTCGTAACCCAGAAAACTGCTTCAACAGCAATTATGTCCATACTCGGGCACAACTCCATCAAGAGAGACAGACGGCCTCAAGCATCTTCCCCCAATAAAGGGTAAGCTTCAATACGCCTCTGGCAGCAACGTAGTCCATGCCCATCTGGACAGTGAACTCGTCCGTCGCACTCCTCCGCAGCAAAAGGAACCAATGCCCGAGTAACCATCGTCATGGACTCATGACACACGCCACCAGTCGACACCGCGACATGGCCGAGTCATCGTGTCTCCCAGGCTCTCAACTCCGATTCAGCTCAGAACCATCCCTTCATAAAGCCACTTCAATCGTGGCACAGTCCAAGTATATCCATCCACGTCTTCGTCTTCTAATCCAGCATCGGCCCGCTACGAGTTCCCTCTACACATCTCCCTTGCCGAGTATTCAAATCTGCACCATGTGCCAATGAGTGTAACTTGTACTTTGCCCGAGCCAGAAACAAGCCAAACACTAACTTCTGCAATAGAGTCGAAGCAATATTGTTTACCAATATGCCTTTCACGTGCACCCGCATGGCACGTAGACTCTGCCACAGGGCCAACAGGCAGAAAATGGCCACCTTGAACAGCATGACACATGGTGGCTACAGAACATGACGTCAAAACAATGTGTGAATACTCTATCTAATAGTCCCGCACAGTTAAACAAGTGCCGAGCAAAGACAATCGCTTACGCACTCGTCCCGAATCTAAACAGCCGGTCGAACCAGGCGCGCAGCCAGTCCTGCTCCCACTATCTAGACGCCCAGGGGCAGCCGGGTAAGTCGCGCATCGCTGTGCAATCCATATCTATCTTCCAAATAAATCAGGAAAGGGTATTATCTCCATCTAAACAAGGACCGCCAAGTCACCATCTACAACAAACATCAAGAGGACAAGTCGCCTTCTCTCTACCACTCAGCATCTAGGCAGCAGTCTCCTTCTCGGCCGCCTCATCGGTGACCTTGGGGCCAACGTCAGCAGCAGGTGTCACGTCAGGCTTAGGCTCAGACTCGGCAGCTGGAACCTCTGCACCAGGAGTAGCGGGAGCAGCGGGAGCAGCGTCGACCTTCGTCTCCTCCGCCTTGGGTGTCAAATCAACCAGCTTGACAGTTTCGCCTTCCTTCACACTAGGGCCCTGACCACCATACTCCTTGGGCAGAGAGGCTGAAATGTCCGGCAACTCAGCGGCGAGAGTAGTTCCCGAGGCCATGGGGTGGAACTTGCGCAATGTAGCGGTGGGCAGGAAAAGCTTCATAGCGGCATACATCCAGCCCATGATGGCTGGCACATTAACAAAGTACTTGTGGGCAAGTAGTTCCGGATACGCCATGGAGAAGGTCTCGATGGTTTTCTTGGTAGCAGCCTTGACGTCAGGGTCCATGCGGAGGAAGCTGACGGACAGGTAGTCGTGGACCTGGAGCATCTGATGGCTGTCCGGGGCGTCCAGTGCAAGGGGTTCCTTGATTTCATTGAGACGGAGTTTCTGGACGCCGAGCTCCATGAGGGCAACGCGCCAACGAATGAAGCTATTGTCTGTTAGATAGATCAAACGACTAGCAAGACTTTGGTTGGCTTACTCGTCGACATTTCCAAAGGTAGCCTTTTTATCCTTGACAGCGCCATAAATATTCCACGTAATGACTGTCTCCTTTTCCCCATTGGCATCCTTGTGAACGGTCACGAAGCCCAAGTCACCAAACTTGCTCTCCTCAAAGGGTTCAGTCACAAGCTTCCCGGCCTGAATCTTCTTGCGCCACTCCAAGGCAGACGTAAGCTGCTTCTCGGCGGCAGCGACATCATTGTTGTTGGCCTTGAGGAACTTGAAGAGGACGACTTGCGTAGGAGCGTGGGCACTGTCGGTGGACAGATCAACCCCCCACATCTCATTGTGGTCAGCCTTTTTGGTGATGTCAGGCAAACGGGCAGTCAGCTTGGTGAGAGGAGTTTCGGCAGGCGGGGTGGCAGCGTCAGTGACAGCAGTCTCAGTGGCAGTCTCAGTAGCCGTTTCCGTGGCAGTCTCAGTGGCCATATCGCCAGCAGCCTGGGCCGCAGCCACGGGCTCAGTGGCGGGAACTTGTTCGGTAGACATTGATGGTGACGCTGCCTGACGCTGGCGTTGACAGTGCCGTGTTAGGAATGTATTTATGTATTAAATATATTTATATATATTTTAAAATAAATTACTTAAATTTTTAAGTAATAAGGCGTGAGCGCACCTAGCAAAAAGAGTAAGCCCGCCGAGCAACTCACGTTCAGAAGGGCTGGATCGCTGGAAATGCAAAAGACAAAAACGTCTGGGAACGAGAAAAAGGAGGGGAAAGTAGAGAGAAGAAATAAATTGGCGTTTGACCAGGAGATAAGTTGATGACACCCAGGTACGAAGTACATACAGGCAGTACCAACCGTTGAGCCGTGTACATCTGCACACCTGCCCATCTGCGTGCCTGCTTCAAGTATCTTCGTACCTGGCGGAGGAAGCTTCTGTGGGGCAGCCAAACCCAGGGGTCAGTGCAACCCAGAGGCGACATTGAACCGTTAAATTGTGGCTTCATCAAACATGCAATTCTGCGTCGCGGCTCACCGACTAGCTCCGAGCCAATCTCGACGTCCAGTCACCCCGTCCACGCCCAGTGCATGACAAAGGACGCGCAACTGACTGGTGCATTTGTTTTTCCAACAAGAGGGTGGACGAAGCGCTAGACGGAGCGCTTGATGCGAGGTATCCAGTAATTATCGAGTACCGGCAGTCAAGTCAGGCACGGGTGAGATCAGATGATGCACTGTCCGTGGTCCTTCGCACTGTTCCATCGCTACCACCTTCTTTAATCGAAATACGCCCCATCACTCTCATATCGATACCCAAGAGGCAGCAGCTATGCCGTCATCTAGTTTCCTTCATTTGCCAAAAAAAAAAAGAAAAATTTACTATGGAGCAAGTGTAATCCGATTCACGACTCTTCACTATCGCAGCCCAGTTGGCACAAATCCTTGCCTCATGCTCCCCAAGAAGCCAATCATCGCGGCCAAATCACTGTAGGACAAACCCATGCCAATACATCCTCCCAGGTGCAATAGCATAACTCCTCAAGACCCATACGGCAGCCATTTTCTCAAAATGCCCAAGTTTTCCGGGGTAGTTAAGCCCAGCACCATCGTAAAATTTTCAAGGGCCAAGCTGTTTTGTCACAACACCACAACCCAATTTGTTCCCAAATCCTGTGATATCCTTAATTCCCCATTGTCCAGAAACTCACCAATTCATCATCCCAATAAAACCCCATCTCCGATGATCTGTATTCAAGCCACTACTGGGGAGTCAGCGCGCGAGCGAGGATGCGCTCAACAGCAGTGAACTCTGCGTGGGCTGCCTGCGATAAGGTCATTTGGTCAAACGCTGGTCCAAACATGTAGCCAACTTCGGCCCAAAAGTATCCCCAGTACATGTCTGTCTCCTCAGACTTTTCCAGGAGGATAGTGCGTCCCACATGCGGGCGGGCCACCATGTCGCGATGCGTCTGCTCGCGGATCATGGCAATGTACCACTGCAATGGCGTTAGTGGTGACCGGACCCCAAAAGCCGTTCACTGGAGAAAACTTACTTCAATCACGTCAAGTGGCATGCCTGGCTTTGGAGCAAGGCTGTACTGATGACGCCAGCAACTCGCAAATCGTGGCTGGTTGTACCGGCGCTCTTCCATATCGGACAAGTTGGCCAGATAGGAAATATCGTCTTTCATAAGGGGTGTAAAGCCAGGGCATTTCATAGCAGTGGCTATCAGCCGCCGGTAAAGCTGGTGCGTCAGGTTGACCTGGTCATCCTGCTTCTGGATGCTGCGAGACAGCAGTCGGGCGAGTTCGCAGGTAGCCTTGAATACAGCGTGCCTCTGGCTAATGGTAATGCGATCCGTGACATACCAAGGGAATTTCTTCAGGGTACTGATCAGGCATTCGTAGGGACGCTGTGGGCAGTCTTTGGAGAATGGAGACTGCAAAAAAGGAAGGGATCAGTGAGGGACCAGTAAGCGAAATTACAACGAGACTCACGCGATGAGGGACCTCGACATGTTTCACGAGCATAATCATCTCTTCTTCCGACACGAAGCCTTTGAAATTTTCCCACGGTTCGTTGGGATTGAGCGGCTTGAACTGAGGAGACGCTCCATTCCACATAATACCTTTGGCAAGAGGAAACAAATCCTTCATGAGACTTTCTTGGCTAGAGAGCTCCACCTCAACTGGTCGATCGCCAAGTCGACTGACGCGACCGCTGAGGATATTTTGTTGATGCTTCTCTACTGCCTTATTCGCATCATCAAGAGTGACAAACTCGACATATGCATCCATAGTCTTACTCGTCACTCTCTCCATGATAATGTGGACCGGCTCATCGGCGTCATTAAGAATTTTGGAGTTGCGTCCCAAGAAAGCAATAACTTCCGATCGTTTCGTAGCGAAAGGAATCTACAAGCTGAATTAGACAACAACTCAGGTCCTGGCACTTTGAAACTCACATTCTTTAGCTTCACAACGCCATGGTTTGTGGCAACGGCCTGACGAGCACCTTCAAGAAATGGGAAATATTGCGGATCCAGCGCATTATGAAGCGCAGGTAATCCAGATTCTGTAGCCGTCAAATGATTAAGGGTGTCGGAGCGCAGATTCCGGATTTGGCTATGAGGCAACACATGGCGGTGATCAGCAAATGGCACGATTGCGGTGCTTCCAATATCATGGTCAGTCCCAGGAGGGTAATATGGCGTATGTACGATAGTTTGTGCATTAGTGGAAACGGTGTCGTTTTTCCGAACACCAGTTGCCAGACTCAGGTCGAACTTTGGCGGCGGTTCGCTCGTCACCGCTGCAGAGAGCCCAGAAGTTTGAGGAGCAAAATTTCGCGGCTCCGTCAGTGTCCCAAGCCTGGTATAATCAGGACTCTTCATAGTCCCAGAGACAGAGCCAACGTAGCTAAGTCTGCCGCTGGTGCTGGGGCTCAACAGGGCTGAGGCAGAGTGACAAGAGTGACTGCTCGGCAAACCAGCACCAGCTTGGGGAGGTGAGAATGCTCGCTCATTATACGGACTCTGCGAGTACACTCCGTGCTGGGCAGGTTCGGGGCTTTGCACCACAGCTACGTGTTGCAAGTCTTGTCAGCAGGATGATCGAGCAAACTGGCCTGGCTGTGGTTGAAGATAATACCTTGGTCAACCGTCTTGGACTTGGTTCCCTCCTAGAGAACTGCGTCCTTTTCAGCATCGCAACGTCGCACATGCGAAAGCAGTTCGAGTGCCACGCTCCCTTCCAGAGAGCCAGTAAAGCTCGTGGTAGTAGAGCAGGTGTTTTCAGAGCCCCCAACTCTGTAGCCAGATGTTCCGCGCGAAGACTGTGATAATTACGGATCAGCCTAGTCTCATTGAACTTTGGTATTAGCGCTTACCTCGCTTTCATTGCTGGAGACGCTTGTCTCCTGGGGAAGCCAGGCCGCAGACTGCGGGTTAAGCGACGTGAAGGAGCTCATGGTCAAGTTTGTACCCGCAAATCGATTTGGCAGGTTTCGAGGCAGTTTGTGGTCGCGCCGGGCTCAGAATTGAAATTAGCAACTAGCTTTTCGGTGGACAGTGTTATGGATTTCCTGGAAAAGGTCGTAATAATTTCGCCAGTTCCCAACTAAATCAGACAAACAAATTTCTACCTCTGGTAAGCATGGTTCTTGAACACAAAGAAATGTAAAATGTAAGGCAAGTCAGAGCTCGTGTCTAGGCTCTCAAAAAGTGGCAGGGAATGAAGTAGCCCACCTTTCCGGTTCTCGTTGCAAGTTCTGCCGTAAAAGTAAAGCTGCAGACACCCAGTTGCGAAACCGGGATTAGAGCCCTGTGTCCAGCTTTCAATTCTCCAGAAAATGTGTTGGAACTAGAAAGACGAGGATTGAAAGCACAAGGGAGGAGACAGTCAAAAAAAGCCCAAAATACGTTTGTAAAGAGCGGCGTTTAACAAAGCCCAACCACCCTATTGTTCACGTTCACAAGGGTGCGTAAGGATTGTTACTGTTATGGCGCCGAGTTTGATAATGTGAGTGGTTGAAGTAGTGGAGAGGTCGCAGTCGCGCTTTAACCTTTATATTGGCAATGCCAGCTGGCGGGCGGATGCCGGCGCGCGATTGCAGCTGGCAGAGCAAAATAAACAATAAGACCTGTCTCGATTGCTGGTTCGTGATTCTTATAGTTTAGATTTCTTTATTGTTCATGTTCAAGTGTCCTCATGCGCAACCCGAGTGCAAGCAGAATGTCTGGTAGGGTCAGCAATGTGCCGAGGTTAAGACTTGCGAAACGAAGCGATGGCAACTAAGAAGCCTCGTCATAACTCAGATATCGCCCAAGGCAGTTCATTGGCGGCTTTGTATGCTTTTTTTTTCACAAAGATTCTGCATCTTTGCTTTGTAAGTGATGAAAAGCTTCACAGGAAATCCAATGCAAAAATGTCAGTAAAGAAACGAGTTGTGATAATTGTGTTCATTGCTGCTACCAGGATAGCATCACATCTATTCATCGAATTCATTGAATTCGTCCCTCTGATTTGGAATGATGCCCGAATAAGTTCATTCAAGATGGTGCATTTCTCCAGTCAAGAGATGAGCGAAGATGCCCGTACAATTTTGAGTCCCAGTTCGCCGTAGCTAAGTTTGCTCTTTTTTTTGTCGCCCTCTCTCATTTAATCGAACTGCGCAAGTGTCAGAGCTGTCTATTTCCACCCTAAAAAGACAATCAACCTACCGGTGTCAAGAAAGACTCTGCCACAAATCGCGCCCTGGCGTTCAACTGCACCATGTCAGCTGTTGTGAGAAACTCCGAACGGAACGCTGCACGGCGTATTCACAACATACGAAAAGCTTCATTTCGGAAATTTCTTTGTCTACATCCTCCATGAATTGTATAATAAAGTCGACCAACTTGTGCTTCAACATTTCGTCCGTGTGGAAGTTTGTTATTAAAAAGGAGATATCGTATCCCTGTAGGCACACGTCAGCAGCTGCGCGGGAAGCTCTCTGCTCTATCTGTCAGGGAATAACAACCTTGATTGGCTTTCTTCGTAGGATGAAGAAGGACTCAGCTCTCTGTGTCAAGAATCTTGTAAACTTGTGGACCAGGATGTGCTCAATCTCGTCTGCCTGCTTGATCTTGATGCTAATACGGATGGAATTGATGCTGGGCTCGATAAAAACCCGCTCGTTTTCGTTTCGCGCAATCGTTAACGGGGTCAGAAGGACTTCAGGAGATGTCTGGGCCTCGATCTCGGGGACATTGTGACGCTCCGCGGTTTGTGAGGCAAAGTTGGACAACGTCAGCGCAGCAGTCAAGCTGCTGCGCACGCACTGGAGGTACGGCCGCAGGGATTGAGACTATCAAAGGGGCAAAGATTAGACCAAGACCCATCACCACAATCCTTTCAATCCGACCCTACTCACCATAATTGCTGATAGAGGCGAGCTCTGACAGCTTGGGGAGGAATCACGTTGGGTGACGCCAGCGGTGATGTCTTGAGCAGTTCAGCGGGGTCGCTCAGGATGGCTCAGGCCGCCCGTCTGACGTTGCTGCGTGGGGCCGTAGCTACTCCAGGAGGCCACGGCTTCTGTGCTCACGTGACGTGACGTGACGTCTGAGTGTCTGAAGCTGGGATGGTGACTGGCTTGTCAAAAATTACAGAGAATAAAGTAAAACTAAATGGTCAAAGTCCTCTGATTAAATACAGTGACGCTTACTATCGTGAGATGGGGGTGTGTCTTTTCCCAAATCTCATAAAAGAAAGAATCGGCATAAAAGATGTTCGGTATTGTCGCCGCCTCACCGCCATCCATGCACCCAAGTACCCAGCTATGCAGGTGTCAAAAGAATTATGTACTGGCTAGATTAAGTCAATATGTACGAGTTTACCTTTGCCATTTCCTGTACATTGCCGTCTCTCATTTGTTCAAGCGCACATGTGCAGCCATGTCTAAGAACCGCTTTTGTTCGGCCAAGAGTGCCCCTCTTGCTCGGAACTGCGGTACCAAAATGTCTGTGCCTGCCATGAAAGGAGCTATTTGATGATGATGAACTTGGTAACGGTCCAATGAGACACGAGTTGAAACATGTTGGCCTTTGAGCTATTGTGTTAACTCAGTTAGACAATTTACTTTAGATGTCCCGAAAATGCATACCACAAAGCAACGCCATCTAGCGAAGCCAGGACCTTTACCAGACCAGATCGTCTACTTCCTTGCCTAATTTAAACATGACTTTAAAATGTCACACCCAACAACAGTAATGACTAAAAAAAAAAAAAGGCACAAATACTATAACCTGCCACACAAGCTGCCGAGAGCGCCTGCACAGTAGTCCATAGGAGCGTCTCGAATTTTTTTTTTGGCTGTTCAGTCGACGCTTTAGGGTAGTGCGCCATCATCGCGGACCTTCCTCCCGTCATCCCAGTCGAACGAGGAGTCGGCCACAGTGTTCCGTCCGTGGGATGGGGGATGGATACCAAGGCAGGCGTCATTGCTGAAATTAATAAGGAAGTTCTCACAAGACTATTATTCTTCCAAAATAGTATTCAAATAGGCATTCTAATATCTGCACAAGGCTTGCATGGCCATGGTCCATCATTCCTGGTGCTCAAGATTCTCGAGTGGTCGACTTGATTCGCTGGCCCCACCTTAAGTACTACTCAACTCATCCTGTCGGTGCCGAGTTCATGGCCGCCAGGTACCAGCCGTGACGCAGCGGGCTGCTTGCTTGCTTCCAGGCCCAAAGCTTCTCTCCCCACCATCCCCGTCGCCATTCTTACCAGTCCTTTGCCGCTCACTTCTAGCATTTCTCGCATCGCAAGATTCCTCGCTTCTCATCCTGGAGGACATCTCCGAGAAAGTATCTGTTGCTGCCTGTGTATTGACTCTCTCGCGTTTGTCTTGCAGCCATGGCGTCACTGACTGGTTTGTTTACCCCTCCATCCATCGAGCTTCACCGCTGGTGGCAACTTGCTGACAAGTGCAACTTTAGTCGTGGTCAAGCACCAGGGCAAAAAGTACGATGTCGAAATCGACCCCTCATCGACTGGCGAAGACTTCAAGCTACAACTCTTTAGCCTCACCAACGTTGAGCCGGAACGACAGAAGATCCTGATTAAAGGTGGACAGCTTAAGGACGATGCCGACATGACCAAGCTCGGGCTTAAGCCCAACCAAGTCATAATGATGATGGGCACTCCCGGATCCGGCGGCAGTGATCTTGTGCGCCCCAAGGATTCCATCAAATTTGTTGAGGACATGACCGAAGCCGAACAAGCTCAGCAAGTCGGAGCTACCCCCGCCGGCTTGATGAACCTGGGAAACACGTGCTATTTGAATTCGACTCTCCAAACGTTGCGATCCATCCCCGAACTTCAGACCTCGTTGCAGACATATAAGCCCAATTCGTCTGGGCTGATGGCAGGTATGGCCTCGGCCGACTTGGCTTCGCAGCTGGCCAGTCTGTACAGGAAAATGAGCG
Source organism: Metarhizium guizhouense ARSEF 977 (assembly GCA_000814955.1). Classification (NCBI taxonomy): domain Eukaryota; kingdom Fungi; phylum Ascomycota; class Sordariomycetes; order Hypocreales; family Clavicipitaceae; genus Metarhizium; species Metarhizium guizhouense. The sequence continues at coordinate 37,840 of AZNH01000084.1, forward strand.
AGACGCAAGACGCATTCCCGCCCATGAACTTCCTCACCGCTCTGAGGGTTGTCTTCCCCCAATTCGCAGAAAAGGCCAAATCGAACAACGGCTATGCCCAGCAGGACGCAGAGGAGGCTTGGTCGCAAATTGTTCAGCAACTGAGCCAAAAGGTCAAGATCAAGGAATCAGATGATGCGCCGGAAATTTCCTTTGTCGACAAGTACATGTCGGGCGAATTTTCCTCAACCTTGGAATGCGATGAGGAAGAAGCCCGCAATGGTGGCGAGCAAGTCATATCGTCCAAAGACCAATTTTACAAGCTCAACTGCCATATTGACGGATCTACGAACCATCTGCGGGACGGAATTCTTGCTGCCCTGAGTGAGAAGCTGGAGAAGAAGTCGGATGTCTTGGGCCGCGACGCTACTTATACCAAAAAGTCCAAGATTTCCCGCGCCCCCAAATACCTGACTGTTCACTTTGTACGATTTTTTTGGAAGCGAGAGACGCAGAAAAAGGCCAAGATTATGCGAAAAGTCACCTTTCCTCAAGAGTTGGATATTGTTGAATTTTGCTCGGATGAGTTGAAGAAGGCGTTGATACCCGTGCGTGACAAAGTTCGTGAGGTGAGGAAGGACGAAGAGGACATTGAGCGGGCTCGTAAGCGCCGTAAGAAGAACAATGACCAAGACGTGGGTGATATTCCCGGAGGAGCGGGTTTGCCTTCGGAGAGAGAGAAGAAGGAGAAGAAGGAAAAAGAGGCCGAGAAGAAGCCCCAGACGTCTGCCGACGGTGACACGGAGATGGGTGAGACTTTCAAGACGGACGCGGAAATTGACGCAGAGAAGGATGCTGCACTTCTGGCTGCCAAGAAAGAACTGAATTCGTTGATCGACCCGGCGCTTCGCAATGACGACGGTGCAAACCAGTCAGGTCTATACGAGCTCCGTGGCGTCGTCACCCATCAGGGTGCTAGCGCGGATAGCGGCCACTACACCTCGTACGTCAAGAAGTCAGCACCCATTGACCCCAAGACTGGGGAAAAGGGCGAGGAGGACGGCAAGTGGTGGTGGTTCAACGACGACAAGGTGACTGAGGTTACCGTGGACAAGGTCGAGGCCCTGGCCGGCGGCGGCGAGTCGCACTCGGCACTGATTTTGCTGTACAAGGCTGTTCCCTTGCCTTCATCTGAGGGGACCATGGAGTAGATGCGGCAAGCTGTTCGTTTTGACGGCATATCGGAATGAGGAACGCAATAGACGAGGCGAATACCTTTGAAGAGTGGAGTGGTGACATTGGCAGGACAAGATAGCGCAGGATAAGATGAATATGTAAACCCGCGCCCGTGTATGGGTATCTTTGAAAACGCCGTCCATGCATTGTATTATACGTTTCCCAATATACGCGCAATCCGTTATGACTTGCCGCCCTTTTCGTGCCGTTCCCTAACCCGCTCCCTGAAGGACTCTAATTTCCGCTCCAACCCCAGCTTCTGCTGTGTCAAGTGGTCTTTTTGCGCTTCCAAAATAGCAACCTGCTCCGCCGTCGACGTTTCTCTGAATTGTTTAATGGCCTTATCTCCCATCAGCAAACTCAAGTTGCTCCGTCTAGGGAGTTTGAAAACGTCTTACCTGTCCCTTTTGTTGATCTGACTTTAGTTGCGCGCCCGTGATTGCGCCGACGCAAATAACGGCAGCTACGGCGACTGACCACACGCCTCTTTTGAACTTTTCTTGGCGCGTCCACTGATACGCCATTTTCCCCCTTCTTTATTCTGGTTCGGTGGTCTGGTTCCGCGGGTGTTGGGTATTCCCCGGGCGTCGTGACGGAGAAGCTTAGCCAAGTGTCATGGGTGAGCGGGATGGGGTGTCGCAGGGCTCGGGGGCTGAGCGGCAGTGCGGATTGCCGATTGAAGAGGGCTGCGGTGCGGAGTGCGAAGAGGGCGATGAGGTTGAGGGCTTGCTTTGTAAAGGCTGACGGCTTGATGTCGTTGGAGATGATGGAGATTCAAGGTGGACCGGCACGCCATAGGTGTTGGAGGCGGCAATGGGGCCGGTTTGGAGATGGGCGTGCAGGGGGCATGACTAATCCCGTGTGTCAGTGGGATAAGCTGCTTATATTGGATGCAACTGAGGGCATAGACGGAGTTGCTTCATTTATTTTTTCTTTCTAATTTTTTTGGTGGTAGAGGTCATGGACATGAATTGATGCCCAGATGACTTTAGATTCTCGTTTGATGTGTGGCCCCGCCTGAAACGTATGCCGACGTGGTCTCGCCATGTCCAGTGCGTCTAATAGGTGCGGGTGTTGGAAACGCGTTTGAAACACTTGCGTGCCATGTGCAGCCGGCCCGTCTGGTGGAACAGTGCCCAGGTAGAGTAGGGAGTAGTTAGTCAGTCGTTGCGTGTATGTATTGTCAAGAGACACGCCTTGCCGAGCTTCAACTCGGGTTGTTTGTTGTCGCTTGGTGATGTTTAGTAACTGATGACAAGAGGCATTAGCAAAGCCAGATCTGGCCAACGGCCAACAGTCTCAGACGCCGAGATCCACATAAGCTCGATCGATTACCGATGCCGTCACCATGCCCCTCCATCTCCTTCACCCCTCCGTTTCTCTCCTCGCCAGGAGATGAAGTAGAGACGTGGCCCAGCCCGTCTTGCTTCTTTCGTTTTTGACAATCAAAATAATCAAACACTGTCCTTGCTTGCCATCCAACGCCGGGCCTGCCTTCGTACGCCGCCAATTGGCTAGATCTGCTTTCCGCTCGCCGATTCCGTCCATCCATCCATCCGTCCATCCATCGCTCGCCCGCCCCCAAAGACATCCAAACCACCATGTCCACGCCTCGATTATTCCTCGTCCGCCACGGCGAAACAGAATGGTCCCTCAGCGGAAAGCACACGGGCCGCACCGATATTCCCCTCACTGCCAACGGCGAGAAGCGAGTCCGCGCCACAGGCAAGGCCCTCGTTGGCCCTGATCGCCTCATCGTCCCGCGCAAGTTGGTACATATGTAAGCATACGGCATCACGCATCATGCACCGTCCTCCCTTGCGTCTTCTCTTCTCCAACACTTCCCCCTCCTCGAGTCCTAAACCCTGGACACGCTCGCCGTCAAGGTTCCCCGCGCAGGGCGTAATTGCCTCGGTGTACGACAACTCCGCACACGAAGCCGACAACTGGGCAGCCTTTGGCCCATGGCATGCCGTCTTTCCCCCCCTTGGCTATTATACCTATACGACAAACCCTCTATGCCAGGATACTGATGCCTGTTGCCCAAGCCGTGCTGCTACGGCCCCTTCTACGCCGCCGCCAACGGGCCGAGCTCTGCGGCCTGCATTTACTTGCATAACGCGCTCCTCTCCTTCACCCCCCCTCCTATAACACAAGTCCCCAGCGTCATAATACCGCCGTCGTGTAAGGACGTTCTGGCTGGAGCCACGACGCCTCCCTGCATGCACCATCGTACCAATGCCTGCTCTCTTTTGCATTCATGCATGCTCTTCCCCCCCTCTCGCCAACGGGCCAAGAAGTCTCCAAGAGTCCAAGCACATGCTGACTGGTAATCTTAGCTACGTCTCGCCGCGGAAGCGTGCCCAGCGGACGTTTGAGCTGATAAATCTGGGAATATCAGGTGACTTGCCGTGGAAGGCACACGGCGAAGGCGCCGAGAAGGGTCTGGAGTGCGGCGCAAAGATCCAAGTGACCGAGGACGTGAGGGAGTGGGACTATGGCGACTACGAGGGCATCACGTCTCCCGAGATCCGCAAGATTCGCGCCCAGCAGGGCATACAAGGGACCTGGGATATCTGGAGGGACGGGTGTCCCGGCGGCGAGTATGTCACCGCTGCACTCTTGCGCGTCCCCCCCCCTTTTTGATGCTTTGCGTTTGCTGACTTCCTTTGCGTACAAGGAGCCCGGAGCAGGTCACCGAGCGTCTAGACCGCCTGATTAGCGAGATCCGCGAAAAATGGCACAAGCCCGCCATTGGACAACCCAAGGAAAAGGATGTCCATGGCGACGTGTTGATCGTGGCGCATGGACACATCCTGCGTGCCCTGGCCATGAGATGGGCTGGCAAGTCGCTGCAGGACGGGCCGGCGTTTTTGCTCGAAGCCGGTGGCGTCGGCACATTGAGGTGCGTGAATCTTGACAAAAAAAAGCAGCTTACATACAATCTTTTGGGGGTTTCGTACTAATAGTTTGCTAGCTACGAGCATCATAATTTGGACGAGCCGGCCATCCTGCTCGGCGGTTCGTTCATGGTCGATCTTGACGACAAGTAATAGAGACTTGAGCGCCGGCATCAGACCCGATTTGAATATATAGACTACACCTATTGCACGGCATGCATCTAGACGTCAAACTAGCAACATGAAAGAAATTTGACATTTTGAACCGCTCTTGTTTTTTTTTGGTGGCGCACGCCGCTTCACTGTATACGCAATCGTTATTCAAACTCCATCAGTTTACATTTGCAAAACGCATTGCCGCACTTCATCACTCTTCATACACCTCAAACACGGTGTTGTTGCAAAGGTCATAATCCGGGTCCAGACGGGGCCCAACGTGCCGAGATACACGACCGAGATGAACCGCCCAAGAGCGCAGGAGCGCAGATAGGAGGCGTCCGCTAAGACACCAATGGGTTGCCATGACGCCTGATGTGCGCCAATTCTGCCCTGGAATACCATATCAGAACACCAAGACCTCTCCTCAGGGGTGGATTCCCGCCACGGCGTTTATCATCCTCGGCTCGGGGGGATAGGCCAGGTCTAGTATGCGGCCATGTCTATGACCGTCTTCAAGTCGAGTCCCAGTCCGTTGCTTAAGCCTAGAACCCGCGATATCAAACGTTGACCCCTTTCCATGCTGTAGCTCTTCGCTGTAACGTAAATGCCCAACTGTTCCGCCACAGACGCAACACTTTCTCATAACTTGTGCATGGACTTGATCAAGGGGTCACGCCTGCTTCATTACAAAGATTGAGAATACCTATGCCGTCCCTGAGTCCTGGCTGTCGTGCTCAAAATCCACGCACTGCATTTTTAGAAATTCTCTGCGTCACTTGTCCCCGGAGATGGTAAACGGTTCCTTCTTCGTCATGACGGATGATATTTCGCCAAGGGTAGTTTGGATTCTCGACCTGCTGATATTTCGTTGATAAGCGCACGCTGGCAGCTGGGATTTGGAACACCCCTTGTTGGCGGGTGAGATTGACTTCTGCACGTCTGGGATGGAGTCGGATGCACGGGCAATAATGCGGGGCTGCAGTGTTGTCATCTGGACGTTTGTTTTTGATATTTGATTTCCGTCAATGGAGGGCTTAGCTTGATACTTGGATGCGTGAACAATGGTGTTCCTTGGCTGGGGGGGTTGGCGTGGGGAGCCGTCATGTTTTTGAATTTGAAAAGGGCCGCCAGTGGTGTCTGGTGGTTTGGGACGCCATTTGGGGGGAGGGAATAGTTTTGAAGGCTGGCTTGCTACACGTATGCTGCAGCTATGTACACAGGCACTGGTACTGAGAAGGACAGGTGATTGTTTTTCTTTTCTATTTGTATTTGGAATCTCGTATACTCTTGTAATGCAGTGACTATCTATAGGGAACCTCGACGTCTTGTTGACAGGACAGGCTTCGCCATCAGCTACAGCCTCAGATGTGAGCAGTGGTCGAGGTCGGCTTGTCGCCTCGTGCGAAAAAGACCCTTCGCACCATGTGGTTACCTCCATGCGCATGGTCAAACGAAATATCCTCATCCATGGTCTCAAACTTGAAGTTGTTTCCCACGCCGGCTTCATCAAATATCGCCCTGATCTGGTCCTCGGAAAACCCGTGGTGACGGATACCCAAGGATGTGGCGCCATGGTCGAGCGGTGCATGGCTTACAAAGTCGACGATGAAGAGGCTGCCTCCCGGCTTCAGGCGCTCTGACAACCTTTTCGCCGCCAACACACAGTCGTCAATGTGGTGGAAACCCAGGCCGACGCCCGCGAGGTCAAAGTCGAAGAAGTTTGGGGACGCGAAAGCCGCTGGCGACGGGTCGTCCGGAGAGAAAAGGTTGCCGAGGAATGCGGCGCGCTTGTCCAGTGCTAGGCCCTGGAAATGGATTAGATGTCTGGAGTCATCAAGTATTGCGTTGATCAAGTCTGAATTCCCAGGCGGATGGCTTGTGTTTTGGCTTACATTGGCTTTGGCGTTGGCGTTGTACTGCTCAACCATGGATTCGGCAATGTCAATGCCCACGCACTGGCTCAGGTCAGCCCCTAGAGCCTTTTGACCGTCTCGTTAGCATTCGTTGCGTCAAGGCGTGAGGATGCTCTGGTGCACTTTACCCTGCTCACAAGCCCTGTGCCGCAGGCATAGTCGAGAAGTCGACCGCCGGGTTTTACTCCCAGAAAGTCGGACCGCTTCTGCAGCTCGTCGTGTAGCTGGCCAACGGTCTTTTGAAATTTTTCGTCATAGTCTGGTGCGAGCTTACTATTTACAAATAGAGCACTTGTTAGAAACGTTTGAAATACAGAGCGTTCAATGTAGGTCTGGCATGGACGTCATTGTGGCGAGACACTGAATGCCTTGGAGGTTCCGGACTGTCCCGCCGAGTCCATGCTGAAGATGGCGTTTATTCTGGATATATTATGGAGACACAGAGCGACGTACTTGAAGTAAGCCTGGTTGATGCCTGTGGTAGCATCCGACATGGTGGTGGCGTTTTTCTGAGTTGCTGAAAATGGACCCGAGCATGCGCGAAGAAGCACACTTTGAGTCGCAAGGTTTTGCAAGCCAAGATATTTGAAAATCTACTGAATGAATCCTTCGAGGATAATCCGCCAACGATGGAGCTTGGGACTGAAAAGTACGTCTGTGGAAGGGACTGAGCTTGATTTTATATCTTGCCCGTCGCGGACACTTCTCGGGACGTTTCTCTCCTCGGTATCTCGCCGCGTGGAAACTAAAACCTCCCGCCGTCATAAGTTGCCGAATGGAGGCAGACCAGACTAAGAACCCCGCTGTGGACGATTCTGGTCTCAACCCAAGATCAACTGGAGCAGAGTTGACGCAGAAGTCAAGACTGGATGCCGATGCTGATGCTGATGCTGGAAGTGGAGAGGAGGGCACGTCTCCAAATTGAACCTGTTACGTGCGTTTTTTTTTTTTTTGCTCACCAAGGAGGCTGTACTCCTTCGCCCAACACTTGGTCGTCATACTTTCCAACCTCCAGAGACTTTTGCGCCACGCAGCTTGCCTGTCACGGTCAACAATCGGCATGAGCAGTGCGTGCTTCAATAGTCACTCTTCAAATCCTGTTGATGGAGTCGAACATGCCTCCTCATCCGGACTTCCAGCAGTTTGCCCGCAGGGCGGGTTACGCACACAAGGTCGTGCATGTACGACGGCAATATCCTACAAGAACGACAACGGCCAAAACTATTACAGCTCAGGGCTTCGAGTCGGATACTACTGCAGTCATGATGAGTCGTCAGAATAGCCTGCCTTTGGCTGTATTCTCATGCCTTAAGCGTCTATTAAGCTCACAAATTTGCAAAGCAGCCACATTTGTGGCATCATTGGGCAAGGAGGACTCAATGGACATAGTACGGTCCAAGACTGCATGGACTTGGCAGTCGAATGTGAAATCCAGTAGAACTTTGCGGTACATCGGCCGCCGTCAGATATCCAGCTATGACTTGCTTCACGTCAGCCTATCATGCCATGACCGAAAATGGGAGAAATTCAACAATGCATACAAACAAACAGCGAGGAGCGACTGGGTGTTGCTTAATCAAGTATTTGGCCACTGTGAATAGCGAGAACCGACTCCAGACCCGGTGAATGCATTTTCTTTTGGAACAGATGGTCAAGCAGTTTCATAATAGCCCGAGGGCCCTATTCCAATTGAACCTAATTACTCGGCTGGCAAGTCAAATTTTGTTGGCCTGTGCTTGCCAAACAGCCGTCGAGGTTCTAGCGTATGTCTTCAAGAGCCTCAACCCCTTTTGACTACCCGCGACATGTCCCCTATTATTGCCGTTTGCTTGGTCGGTTGAAATCAGGCCGTTATTGTTGGGCGTTGCGATGCCACAAAGCATCATTCGGAGCAACCAGCCAAGCACACAGAGTCCTGGTGCCAAGTGTTGGGTAGCAACAACCGATGTGACCAGGCAGAATACATATAATCAGGGATGTTGGCGAAGACAAATTGGTCCAGGAGGTTCTGTGCAACGAAAACTGCAGTAAACCGGACCATGCCTCCTTGCAGAACCCTACATGTCTCTTGCATAATAGGAGAGTGTGCTGCTCTTCATGCTTCGCGGACGTGGCTGGTTCACATGACTTCTGTTGGCTGTGTTATTTTTTGTTGTGCATGTCTGTCTGGCCAGGGTTGTCTCCCCATCGTCGGTCGAGGGATTTTATGCACAGCTTCCATGGCACGCCCTGGGCATGGCAAGGTTTGCACATCGACTCTTGCAGGTAAAGTCAAGTACCACGCTACCGAGCACCAAAGGTACTAGACAGACTTCAGCATCTCCTCCCGCTGTGAAGTGAAATGTGACAGCAACTCGACGGCATGTGCAACCCCCGTCATCGTGCTGTGCAAGGCTGGCAGGGGGTAAGGTGCCTGCAACGAAACGTGGCAGGTTTCGATACGTATACAGACAGGCAGTGCAAGACCAGGGCAGCAGAACCATCTGTCAGCTCTGTCCATGGACACTAGCAGCATCAGCGGATCACGGGTGATCATGCAGCTGCAGGCGCGCACCGTTCCGTGCCCCAGCTAAAGTTTCGTTTTCATGCAGTCAGTCCGTTGCCTGTCGTCGCTGTCTTGGATAGGGGCGTGCAGGGAGGGCATCTGCACATTGCATGTTCGCAATAGTACGTTCCGGTCTGCCCCGGTCCACCTGGCCATGGTTCTGAAGCCGATTGAACAAAACATGGCACCAGCATCATATTTGACCTTCGCATATCAATTATTCTGCAGACCTCTGGGTAGTGGATGGATCCTCGGCGACGGGCCGTGAGCCAGCCAACTTGTCCACGCACAACGGTATACAGAGTCCTCCGCTTGCGCCCTGCCTCCCTTTCCTCTGGTATTCGCTGCACAGTTCCTTGACGGCCATTTCTAATGCTGTCGTCGATGCATTTGCCGTAGTAATAACCGTGGCTTCGCCCTAGACGTGACTCAATCGCATGGGCGCAATTCTCAGCCAACGATCCCTCGCTCCGTGAACCCCGCAGGCGACTCCTTGGATGGTTCCCGAAACGTCCACCTGCAGCTGCCCGCTCACCGCTGCTTCCCGAGCTTGGCACGGAGTAATGTGGTGTGTTTGGTCGCAACACTGTTGGCTGCTCAGGACGTGCCGGGCATGGGAAGGTCATGTCTCATACATACTTGGTGGTTGACGCACCATTTGCTGTTCCCGGCTTATTCATTCACTGAACTTGTGCAATGGAATGCCCTGTCCAACTGCTTCTCACCAACAGTTGGAAATTCCATGTCCGCTGCGCTGGTTTCAGTTGAAAGAAACGTCTGTTGAGCGGATGGAATGGAAATTTACAAAACAAGTGCGCATCGACTTGCCGGATTGCCAATATCCTATACCGCATCTCGGCTGAGAAGCTTGTTGTCCCAAGGCATGGAATGTAAAATATTGAGTTTGAAACAACCGCTGATGGGCCACAAGCCCATACCATACGGTGGTTCGTATCATCGCAGTCGATGAAGATGCAGAAGGCGGAGATGTCAGACTTATTATTTATGGTTTCGTTTTCACCTTAGCTTGTCCCTTTTGTGAGGTGTATACATTTTGAGAGCCAAGTGTCTCGTCCAAGACTCGTTTGCGTAGGAGACACGGGACTTTTAGAGATGTTCCCACGCTGTCTTGTATGTCAGCTTTACATCACTCCAGACAGTCACAGAAGCACATTTTTTAGTGCTCATTGCCAGGAGGCTTTTGACCCCTCAAGGTGTTGTGCCTAAAGGCATGATCCAAAGTGGTCGTGAATCAATCAAAACTCTTCCACGCCAAAAGCCTGCGGGATAGTAAAATGTGGTTGACCTTGCTAGGTCACACTGGTAATCTCACACCTGGCACAAAGACTCGGCTACGTGAGATGAGCTTTACACCACCCCTTCGTCAATGACCCTGGTGGTATTGTCGAGGGCGTTCGGGACTAGGCATGTGTCGTGAATGCGGCGGGGAGCAGACTTGAGCCGGCCATGGCATTCGGTGTCAATCGGCCGCCCCATATCCACGCACTTGATCGCGGAGTCGGAAGGGGGAGGCAAATGTGGTGGTGGTCGGTCGACGAGGCCAAATGTCTTGCTTCATCAGGCATAGTCATCGCCGCCTAGTCGCCAACACACCAGTAGTATCCTGCTCGAAAATTGGGGCCGAGCGCGCGGAAAGATGCAGGCTACCCGGTTTGCATGCATGGTCCGCATGAAAAATTCATCACGTGATGTGCCGCCTCTGTGGTTGGTGAGCGGGACGGGCCTTGGTTCGGGCCAATGAATCCAGGACAATGTTTGTGCAGGCTGAATCAATATGTCGGACACACGTCCCTCCAATGGCCAGCCCCTGAGTCCGACATGGTGCATGGTGTTGACGTAGTGCAACCTGGGACTCTGAGAATGTCGGTGTGGCAGCAAGTGGCAGCCAGTGCGTCGTGAAAAGGGAAGTGAAAGCAACCTCAAGGTGGCAAGCTGACAATCATTGAGCCGGGACTAACGGCTTACCATGCAGCCGCGCGTTTGGTGTTTGAAGGTGCAGCCGCTGTTACCCCGGTGTTCTCAAGTTTGACCCGACATGTCACCTCGTCTGGCATCATGACAATGCATTGATGTGGGTCGGTCTGCAATTGAGGTCACCAGCAAGGATGGGTGTTCGACCTTGATGCGACTCGTTGATGGCAGTAGTAGTACCCCCAACAGGAGACCGAGTTTACAGCGGTTGAATGAGAGTGGGGCTTCTGGCCCTCAGCAACTCGTCCGTACTTATGTAGGGCGTATGAGGGGATGAGTTCCCGAGGGCTGTGTTGGCGGAGACGACGACCTTGCCCAAGTGTAGGCCGCTCATTTTGTTCGCTCCTTCAACTCTTGGACTTTTTTGTGTGCGGGGTGGTTGCGTTACTCCAACTAGCAACTCGCCAAGTCTCGTGGTGTTGGGCGGTTGGCCAGCACTACTCAAAGTGCCAAGTCGTGCGTCTTGTGTCTTGTGTCTTGTGTCTGGTTGTAGTGGCCGACATGACACGTCGCCCTCCTCTTTTCGCTGCTAACATGGTGCAGAGGCGGTTGGTATCTGGTATACTTCCACATGAGAAATGTACATATTGATTTGATAGCTTGCGCTGCGCACCTACCCAGGTAGGTATCTATCTGGTGACGGATGTACGAGGATGTCGGTTTGTTGCTAAGGGCGTAGCCGCAGAGAGAAAGCAAATCCCCTTCCATCCTCTCCGCGAAACGAGAAGCAGGAAAAAAAAAAAGAGAAAAGCAAAGAGAGCCCGAGTGATTTCTGGCAGGGCTCCAAGTAGGTGATATGAAATTCTAAATGGAAGCCTTCCATGTGCGGTGGCTGTTGGGCCCTCGATGCCGGGTCGTAGTTGCCGTCTGGACAACGTGCTTGGATTTTGGCACAACTGGAAGGCGCTTCCCGTATCTTGATGGACTGCACTGTGCCTAAAGAGTAAAGTGGGGTTGTCTCGTCTGGTGGGTGTAGCTCCAAGGAAACCTGCATGGAACAAACGTTGAACAAAGCAAGCATCACCCACCCTCGACACACACAAACCGGGCACGCAGCGATGACAACGACCCAGTTTCTGTAATGGCTGTTTTTGCATGAAATCCTGGGCTGGAACATGAAGCTGCATGTATGTGGTGATGGACCCGGCCAGTCAGGCCGCGAAACCTCATTCATACTACATACATACGATGCCAATCAATTCAATTCAAAGGTTCGTCGAAGCCCGTGGTCCCCGACTGTGACGCGTGCATGCTAAGACATGGGATGTATCGGTCGCCGTATTGTGTGCCGCATCTTTTGGTGGTAGCAAGTTGGCTGGACGTCATAATACATTCGTCAACAAACGCCGACTTGCTTCCCACCCCCGGCATCAACGTTTCGCAAGACACAGACGATAATTTGGAGCGCTGGTTGCACCAACAAATACCACATGGTAATCGGCAAGCGATACGAAGCTCCGACCACTCTCAAATGTGGATGGTCACGATTTTGAAGGGCCTATGTACTATTCCGACTTATGCCAAACCAAGTATGGCTGCACCAAGAAATTCCAACAATCGATCCAGCATAACAAACGGGCATCTGCCCAAGCTTGGCGAGAGACTCCTACCAACGCGTCTCTATCAGGAAAAATGCTATTGGTGTCCTCACGGATATCTTTATGGCCGGCGTGTGTGGTCCTGCATCGGACATTAGCGGGTGAAGCCGATGGTTTGCAAGGCCAACTATAACCTTTTTGCAATCGCAGCGGTTCGCAATCCGGCCTGTCGCATGCGTTTCCGTGTTTCCTGTTTATTATACCCCTGTTTGTGCCCCTTTACGAGCCTTATCGTCCCGAAGCATGCAAACTAGCGAAAAGCAACCATCGAGCGTGGGGAGTAATCTCCAGCCCGATCAAAGGTTCTTGCTTGATTTGCGGCTTCCGGCAGCCGAAAGTGTTGGTCATTGAAACGGCATGCCATATTGACTGCATCAGCAATGTCACATAGGGGCCAAGAATGTTGGAGAGAGAACGACGCTGTTGATCTTGGTCCAGCTCATTCTTCTTAATCCACCCCTGCCCAGCTGCTAAAAAGATGCGACCTAGGAGCAACTCTTGTTGTACCACGCGTGGAGTATCCTTTGACCCGACTACTAAAATATTGGCGAGATCATGTTTCTCAATATCTGAGCCGGAAATATTCTACGACACGACGCGTTATGTGGACAAGCGACAAGTTGGACTGGTGATGAGCCATACACTTACTTGTACGAGGTACAAACGACTAGGATGAGTGCAGGGACATGGCGCGGCAAGGACGGGACGAGCCTTGTTGCGTTTGGCCGAAGCCGTGTTCAATGGCACCCCCTCCCTGGCTCCCGTGTTTGTACGCAATGTAACCCCGGCTGTTTAGGCACCGTTGGTTCAACCCGGCCGCTGCCGTGCTTGATTTCTTACCAGGCTCGTTCTATTGAAGCCGGAGTGGACAGAGTGGGTGCGCAGACACGCCTGCATACCTTCGTTCACCGTCGAGGATGACAAGTTTTCTCCTTACTTTTGTTGACCTACTAGGCAACTAGCAGGGTGTTGGAATAAGTCTTGCAGCTACAGCCGTCGCTTGTCGGACGCTGCTCAGCTGATGGGTGTCAGCGGAACTGTCACGCTTTCTTTCAAAATTTGTTTAGTAAGTGCTTCGACCTAAGCCACACCGCCGACCGTTGCTCGTAGCAAGGAGGAACATGAGCGTTTTGCATTCTCACTGGACGACTGGGTATAACCCTGCTTTCCAGCCAGACCAACCAGCGACCAAGTTTAGGTATGCTCCCAGACGGTCGGAAAGCACTAAAACTGACCCACAGAGTGGTTCATCATGCTCCCTCATGCTACTTTGGTGGCAGCTACTGGGATGAGGACAAGATCCACGCAAACACGAGTGTGGGAGGAGAAAAAAAATGGCCGCCGCCGCTAGAGGCTATCGCGATTCGCAACCGAGGCATCGTACCAAACTAGCTAAAAGTGGTTTGCCAATAGTTACCTCCGAGGCCCGTACACACATTTTTTGCATACAAAACTATCTGGATCAATGCCCGACACCCACAACTGTGATCCGCCGGATGGCTCCAGGGTGAGTTTGAACATTGACTGGGCGAATGACCATAAGAAAACCACCAAGCTCCAAAGCCAAGATTGGCATTTCTAGCACGGAAGCTTATACGAGCCCGATGAGGATTCATGTGTATGCTGATAGCACAGGTCCGAGTGAAGTTCTTACTCCTTCAATATCCATCGCGCTAGTTACATGTTTGGGTTACCCACTTTGTGCCGTCTCCCGTCACTGCAGGAACAAGGCGGGTGTATCCCATAATCGATGAACGCCAAACTTGAGGCCGGGAGGACAGATCACTTGGAAATCAGAAGCATGAGTTCAATTTCACACAACTTGGTTTAAGTTTTGAACTCGCACGGTGTACCCTTGAGCAGCACTACCTGAGTTCGACTAAGACGATCCGCCTGCGTCATCTTTTAGAGAGATACCAAAGTTGGCACTTGAGCTTTTGGTGCCAGAATATAACCTTGGTAGTTCGAGCGCTCTCTTCGTTAGTCGGGCGGCCGCCCACTTACGGGGGAGACCCGGAATCCAAAAAAATAATAGAGAGCATGCAACATAACGTCTTCAGAAAATAATGTAGGGTCAGCGGCGTTGCCGGGCCGGGCCGTAGCATTTCTCGGCGAATTTCACCACATGGACACATTGCGAGTCGCCGATGGCGCAGTATTTCAGCTGTGAATCAAAGCCGGTCCGAGGGCTGCAGCCGCCAGGAGTTCATCAGCAATTACGAAAAAAAGCATTTGTTTGCCGAGCCTAATACATCGAATGGGATGGCGCCACTTCTAGAGAAATGCTAACCCGCTTTTAAATGCTAACATTCTTAAACAGCTCACGATGACGAAGCCCGTCGGCCATGTATAGCATGGAGCATCTACTCATCCATCGAAGATGACACTTAGCCTTACTTTGAGCACTTGGCATCTACCCCTGCAGCAAGACACAGTGATGAACCAGCGCAGGACAACTACGACATACCAGAAAGGCGACAAACATAAGCCAAGAGCTGCGGGAGGACCCATCGCCATCCACGCAGCACACTACTCGTGCATCCTGCGGCCGCCTCTGCAGCCAACCCGCTCTCGGGAACGGGCGCGGTCCTTCGGGACCCCAGATGGACGGACCTGAGTTGCTTATTTATGGGTGGCTATGTACGCGCCCTGGCCTTGGGGGAAAGGCAAAGCGGTGTTTCTCCGCCCCTAGAATGAATCAAGGACGTCTTTCACAGCATGCGCATTGTTTCCGACTTGCCTTGAGGATGTGAGGCCCAGAATCACATATTACATGGCGGCACACGCGTGTACAACATGTCGCAAAACGGAAGAGTAGGCAGGAGGCCAGCTGTCTCTCCAACGTGGGCGAGAGAAACACAACAGGGCCAGAATCTGAAGCATGGTTTCGGCGACGATGACGACAGCAAATACAGGAAACAGCACGAGGGAGGATCATGACAAGGACGCCATAGCCATCGCTGTCTCCACGATTTTTAAATATGGGGTTGTCGGTCCGAGCTGGATTCGGCGAACTGCCCGTGACACTTGTTGTATCCCGATTTGTCTCCCGGTTTGCCGGAGGCTTCTATATCTTGCAACCTAGAATTGTTCTCTCTGTGACAATAGTACCCTATTGGAGGGTTCTGGTCTCGCCTGCCAAACTGTGCAGTCCGCCCACCATCTCGGTGGGTTACCAACGAGTCCAAGTAGGAGGCATCAGCAACGCACACACACGACCACAGCCCACACGCCACGCACACGGCAGCACGACGCATCCATCCAAGCATCCACGCACCATATCACACACACCCTGCCACGCACCAAGTCCCTGTCATGGACCCAGCACCACGGCTGCACACCCCTTATCCACTGTTCTCGTGGCGTCTGGCACACTTCTTCTCATCGCCCGATTGTGGCTCGCTCGCTTGCGCCAGCAGGGCGTCTCCTCCTCCGTTTATTTGCATCGTGCTTCCGCGGCATGAGCGGGCCAGCTGTCTTTTGTGGAGGAATCTCGGTGGAACGTGGTCACGGTCTTGTAAACGGGCAAGACGGGACACGTCTATTGCGGCATCAGCCGTGGGTACGGGATACGGCTGTCATGAATGGCCGTTCAGCATGTTCTCAAACGGCGGCGACAAGGAACCTGTTCTGCTTTGCTTACACCAACGAGGTGCATAACCGGTAGCCAACGAGCTGTTCCATCCGCCCTGTTGGGTCGCGGCTAATTTATCATGGTTCGCCGCCACTCCCCTGGCATCGATTTCGTCACCGACAACCATCCTCATCCTCACATGGAGCATGAAGAAGCTTCAACCTCTTTTGCCTTACCACGCATCTCGTCCATCCATCAAGCCAATGCCGGTGCCAGTGAGGGGCATGCGCATCATTCCCGCCCGTACAATTTGTGTCCTGCCTGTATTATCCCTTTGCTGCGATATTACTTGACCTGGATTGCTTGTACCCTGGCGCATACAATACAGAACTTGTGGGCAACCAACCATGGGACCCTGGTCCTTTTTACAATCAACAAGGAGGGGTTGAGTGACGAGACATCTGTAAGAACAAACCCAAATGCAAAAAGAACCAATACATATGGTGCGGAAAACAGGCCAAAAGCCCTAGCGAGGATAAATGGGAGTGTTGACTTGGAAATTGTGCTTTAATCAGCTGCAATGCCTTGCCCTTGACTTTTTTTTAATGAATTATTTTGACCTTGAAGATAGCCTTGCTTATGACCGAACAGCTTGCGGGCCTTTCAACTGTTTATTGTCAAGGCATGTTGCGGAGTAGTCATATATGACTGGACCGAATACAGACAACGACATCATGATTGAATGGTCTTCACCGCCCTTCAGAATCCTCGGCAGTCAGAATATTAGGCAATTTATGCGAACGCAAGCCTCTGCACTTGGTGTCAAATGCAGCAATAATACCGTTGGCACAGGGTGTCGGGTCGTATCGCGCCGAACCTTGTTCCTCAATGCAAAAAAGAGCCTCCGAGCGCCTGCCCGAACAATAACTAGACTACTTTATGCCATGAACCCTACAGATCAATGCACCGTACTCTGAGTGCGGCCATCTTCAGCTTGTAAGCAATATGTGCGGTCACCGAAAACTTCAAGCGACAACCGACGGGGGTGGGCATACATCCAATTGAATTGAATCATGGGTTTGGTTATATTGACGCACCTGCCTATGCGTTGGTGTTTGTTGTTTATCTTATTATTACGTATTTCTAGAACTGTCTTTTTTTTTTTTTTTTTTTTTTTTTTTTTCGAGGAGCGAGAAAAAGAAATCTGAGCCAGCCCCAACTCTCCGGAATTGCAGTTGTCCGCGGGAGGGAGGTGGCGGACGGGCCGGTTCCCGTTTCCGAGCTTCATGGCTCTTCCCTCAACCGTCAGCCTCTGCTCGGCAGAATCCATCATCAGCGGATGGGGCCGGCTGTCCTCATAGTCCAATGAATGAATGCGAAACGAAACACGACTGAAGAAGAAGGCGGGGGAACAGGGCAACGAAGCAAAGGGCATTTGAGCAAACCGCGAAAACAACAGACCAAACGGGACAAGAAGGGGAAAAATCTTTCCCTTGGTACCACACGACAACAGTGGGTGTTAGGTGAGCACACGCCCCTCGAATATTGGCCCTTGGGAGGACCGGTTGACTGGCGAGAAGTCCGGTTGCGGCTCGGCCCAACTTTAGAAGCCATCCAACCCGGACAGAGTAAGGAGTGCATACGTGAACTATGCTGGATCTGAGGTCAGCGTCGCATCACCATGACCGTCGTCACGCCCAGATGCTTGGCTGTTGAAGGGCCACCACAGGCTTGGCTGGAGGCACTCGACGGCTTCAAGGCCTCCTGGCGCAAGTGCTCGGGGGCTGGCAATGCTGCCATGACGCTGCCCTAGACCCAACAAGTTCAGTTAGCCTCAATCTGGGCCCGAGCACTGGGAACGGCACGACGCCGGCCCATCCGCCCGTCATTACATTCCCATCTTCTGGGTCTTCTGGGTTCCCATGCCGTGTCATTCCATGCGTCCCAAGGTTTGCTGCCCTTTGCCTTGTCCACTCCGCGTCGACCGCCCACAGGTTACAGCCCACAGTCTGCCTCTCGTCTTCCCTGCATAACAGAAGTGTGAGCAGGCTGGGCTGCGGCCTAAGGTGGTCTTGGACCTCACCTTGGACCTCGCTCCTTGGCCCTAGAACCTTGAACCTGGAGCCGTGGACTTTGGCAGCTGATTCTCTAGTGACACGCCCTCCCTCTTCTGCCCGAGGCCCTGGCCATCCGTTTGGTTGCGCTGCCCCTCACAAACCGAATGCAAGGACGGAAACGCAGTCGCAATCGCGAGACGACTCATTGCCTCATTGCACAAGCCGGTAGGTACCGATACGGCTATCGCTGAGTAGACTGACTGGTGGACGGACTGAGAGGCGAAACACCCACGGCCGCGGCTATGGCTCCGCAGCTACTCGGTCCGGGGCGCCATCACCAATTCCAGAGTTCCAGGTGCCACGGACCACGGGGCGCCCTCAGTCTTTTAGCGGTCTGGCTCCTGAATTGTCGTCGAGCCCCAACTGTTTCTGTAGGTTTCTGTCTGTTGGCTCGTCCAAAGTCGTAGACGGTCAACCGCACACTACTGTACACACCAGGGCACGCCAAGGGCACCGCCCAGTCAGGATTCGTCACTTGATCTCAGGCGCTGTCTTCTGGTCCGGGTCCAAGTTGCCACCACTAAAGAGTCACTGACAGATGTCGACCGGTACTGTGTAACTTGTTCCCCATTGGCCTAGGGACTAGGAAGATGATGTCAGGGATATGCCATGTCGTCAGAAGCTTCACGCGGGCCAGTTATTGCCCTGCACCATCAAAACCTATTAAGGTGTTGGCCTGGGTATTAGAAGGAAGAAGAAAATAGGGCCCAGGAACAGTCGTTTGGCGAATTTCTTGTTTGGCCAGAGCTTCAGGGCCGCAGTCAGCACAGTGAGACGTCTCACAGGCTACACAACACCGGGCTGGCCGGTGTCTATGTATGTATTATCGCCAGATGGTGATAATGAATGGCCTCAATATACACACTCGAGTCAAAGTCCAGCGTTGAAGACAAGGTCACATGTCGCCTATGTCGCGCCATTCAACCAATAGTGTTTTGTTTTCCAGGCGTGGACGCTGGTTCGGCGGTGGTCGTGGTCGTCATTGCTGCGGCACCAAGCCAGCATGCCAACATTGGAGCACACAGGCTGGGCATTTTGTGCGCAGTCGACAGTCGACGGCCTGGGCACCACAATAAGCAAGGTACCAAGGTGAAGTACAGGATACCGAGTACTGAATGCAAAATGTGTCCAGTCTTCATGTCTAGAAACACACCCCCGTGAACGATGGCTAGACACACCCCCACCCGGTTCCATCCCCAGCCCCAGTACGGAGGAGCAGCGACAACGGGAGCAAGGAGGCACGGAGACCAGCGAACAAGAGTTGGTTGTACTCCGTACTTGGACAAGCAACTCGCTGGCTGCTTCAGTTGCTCTCCTCTCTGCTCTGGCTGCGTCTAGTGTCGTCTACAAAACCACTTGATCGTGTGCTTTGCTTTGCCTCGCCTTTGCCTCTCGTCTTGCCTCTCTGCCTGGCCTTCCTTCCCTCGCTCTGCGCATGCACCTCGCACCTTCCCGCACACCAGGCCTCACCCACCACACACCACGCACCACGCACCGCGCACCACGCTCACGCACACCACGCACCACACCACTCACCACACTTTTATTTCTCGCTCGGCTCCCAACCTGACTTCTCCTCCTCCACAACCATTCTCTTCCCTCGCCCTCGCACTCTCTCTCGCCCTCTGCTATCGCCGCAGATTCCTCTGGAGAGAGTGAGTGCATTCTCTTCATTACTGCTGCTCGACTGGACACTGGATCCCGGATCCCGGATACCGGACGCTGGATACTAGTCTTGCATCTGCATCCCGATCTCGATCTGAGTACGCCGTAGTGTGTGCGGGTTCGACAGTATCCCACAGCCTTGCTGCCCGAGTTGGAGTTGGAGTTGGCCTTGCCCTTGACCGTCGCGTCCGCTCGCATACAGTCAACTCCAACTGGCGTCGCATTTGGACGTTCGGCTTTGTCTTTCCAAATCAACTTCAATTGTCATCCAACGCTGGTATTGTTGCCTCCAAGATTCCTTTCTGCCGTGGCCGCGCAGCGCAACTTTGAGCCTCCGTCTGCCACTCCGCCATCACAACAGACCCGCACTTGGCGTCTTTGCGCGCGACTTGTTCCATCAAGGAACCATCTCCAGGTCGACCTCATTTCTTCCTTTCGCCGTCAAAGAGGAATTCCAAGACTCGGCGCCAACTACTCTTTTAGTTGCGCCGGCTTTCAACCGGCTGTTAACTAAACTCGCCTGGTCTGGTCTGTTTTGCGCCCCCAACGACTTGTAATGCACCATCGGCACGCCATCATTCGCCCATCTGTCTAGAAAGGAGAAACTTGATATCCATCTTGGCCTTCTGCCCCGACAGAGGCCAAATCCGCGCCTCGGCCTTTGGAACGGCATAGCATGGCCGACGACCGCTACCGCCAGGACCGTCCTCAGCAGAATCGCCCAGAGGACCAGCCATCGCAGCTCTCTCGCCAACCTCCTCCTCCTCCAGCAGACGAGCCTCGCGCTTCGTCAGACTCTTCTCGACCCAGCATGGCCGCATCCGTTACTCTCCCGTCTATTCATGACCCCCGCTCCAGCAGCTACGGCCCTCCTGCTCCCCTCTCCGGTGGGCGAGGCTATCCCCATGATCCTCGTTACGCCTCGCCAAATGCTGTCAACGGCTATCCACCACCACCAGCCGGCCAGCAGCCACCAGCTTCGTACTTGCCGCCAATGCAGTCTCAGGACCCAAGAGGCTCCCCCTATCCCCCTCCGGAGCACAGAGGGCCTTACTATGACGACCGCAGAGGGCCACCTCACCCCGACGCCGCCTATGGCCAAGACGCCTATTTCTATCGAGGACCTCCTGGTGCTCCTCCAAACGGATATCCCAGACCACATCCTGGAGCATATGGTCCAGAGTATGCTCAGCCTGGCAATGCACCGCCCCAAATGGCACAGGCCGCCCCTCGGCAGCGGACTTCCATTGCTTGCAGGTACTGCAGAAAACGCAAGGTTTGTTCTCTCTAGCTCCAGCACGCTTCCAGAGCCCAACTGGCACTTTTATTCTTCCCTTCAATACCCTATCTATCGGCTGATATATCCGCTTGCTGACACAAAAAAATAGATTCGATGCAGCGGCTATCAGAGTGCCCCAGGTGGAAAGTGTCAAAATTGTGCTAGAATGAATCAAGAGTGCATCTTTCAGCCTGTTTCTTCCTCAAGCTCTACAGCATTTATTCCCGTCTCTGCAGTACCAGGTGGCGTCCCTCCTGGTACCCAGCTTTTTGGAGCCTACGGCCAACCTTTGGCGCCTAATTCGGTACCATCTGCTCATCACTACGCTGCTACCGGTGGCCCGCCTCCGCCCCCTCCTGCCGCCGCTGGAAACTACTACCAGCCGATGCAATCTCCAACTGATTCATTCTCATCATATGGGGACCAGAGAGGAGATGACCAGGTAGTAGGGCGGCGACGACGTCGAACGCCAGAAGAACAGGAGGAAGGATATCGTCTCCCTCCGCCCCGAAACACTATGCCCGACGACGATCCTCGCAGAAGGTCTCCTGCTGAAGCCTCAAGCAATGGGAGCCCTGGAGGGCTTGGACATCTTCCGTATCAGGGCAGCGGCCCTAGGCAAAGCCCCCGAAATCCATCTTTGCCACATCCGCCAGCAACTGCGAGTCACGGTGCCATTGCTCCCGGAGGTCGCTCGCCAGGAGGTCAGAACGGCTCCAGCGGAGCTTCAACGCCATCACAAGCTCAGCGCCAACCCCAGCAGGCTTCTTCTTCCGTGATGAGTCTAAGCAATCTTGTTGATAAAAACGACATCGATAAAGGAATGATTGATCGTCTTAACCGGCCTCGAGACCCCAGGGGATCGCCACCAGCTGCGTCCTAACGGGACATGTCTCATTGAAAAAAGCATTGGCGCATCTACTTCTATGAGACGAGGGAGTGAAAGGGGAGATTTTCGGGAGTCGAAAGCTTGGAATGGCCCAAGTCTGTCATCTGGAAATGCTTACGGAGCTGGGAGTTTTCTTCTTGAAGAAAAAGCAAGAGGAAGCTAAATACAAAAAAAGACTACAAAATTTAGGTTGACACTGCCGGACAGTTGGTCAATTCGTGCGCACGTTTTCCCCCGAATGGCTGCGTCGACTAGCCCTTCGACACCTTCAGCCGTTCATCTCGTTGACGAGATGATATGAACGCGCACATCAAATTAACGATTTTGGCGGACAAACGCTGGGGGGTGGTTTTGCAACGATAAAAGGTCGGCGGAACCCAAATTAGAACAACCATTGGTTTGGCAACAAACACTTGACTTTCTTGTCTCTTTTTTTCTCGCTTACATTATTTGCTTTATTTTTCTTTTGCTCGGTGTTGTACCCGCGGCTCAATTCCCCAGTCGTTTCCATGCTCTTTACGTCTTAATCTGATTTTTTGCCTCGCAATGGTCTTGGACGCATGTGTGTTTTCTCACTGTTGTCGCCGACATTGATAGGGGTCGAAGCAGTCAAGACCCTCTCCTCCATGGCGGCTAGTAACAAAAGGTAATTGGGGGCGGGAAACTCCGGGGTGGCTTCACTGCTGTTTCTGCATATTCTGTAATGGATAGGCCTGGTTCTATTTATCTTCGTTGTGTTTTTCGTTCGATTTTCATGTTACTAAGAAGACGGCTATGCCTCGCGGCACCAAACGTTTTGGGGTTTTTTTTTTTTTTTTGTTAATTTGATTCTTCTCTCGTTTCTGGTTTGTCCCCCTTTTTATTGCGACTGGCTCGATTACAATGTCTACTTAAAAATCAAGGGAGGATTGGTCGGTCTTGTTTTGTCTACAGACAGTTAGGGTACCCCGTCGCGCAAGCGATCTAAGCGTGTTCTCGCTGGTGTTCAATTGGCGTGTGGATGGGCATTGCCTCCTTGGTCATGGGGCAGGAGACATACACTATTTACGTCTTAGCAATACAGAATGCTAATTCATGATGAAAAAATTTTCTCGCCTCAGATCATTACATCCGGTGCCTTGTCAGAATAGTTGGACACATACATGACATGCATGGAACAACCTTGCATTGAACAAATCTTGACAAAATCGTTTTACGGAGCGGACAGCAGGAGGAGGCGCTTTGGGAGGCGCCAGCATCGTTGATTGGGCGTTGGTTCATTTGATAGACCGCCGGAAGGGAGGGGATATGCGGCCATCTCGGGGGCCCATCCGAGCAAGCCAACACGTCTGAAGGGTCTGATGCCCCGCACCGACTTTTGTTCAGGTGGCCTTGGACATACATGGTTCTGGACAGACGGCCGGTGTCGACGAGGTAGGTGGTCTAGCGATTGCTTCACGGGATTCCCTGCTTTGGCATAGTACACATGACGCGAGACCATGACAGGCATATATCATCGAGGACGATTTCTTGGTCGAATACTCCAGCAACCGCAGTAACTGACGACTACGGTCCCGTCATCCTTTTCGCCCCCCTGAGTTCACGATTCGTCTGTGGGTAAGTGTGCGGAGCCCGCATGGGCATGATTTAGAACGAGTAGAGTGGAGAGGGATTCAACCCGTGTCACGGGGCAGATGTGTACTGCTACTGTACAGCTTCGTGGTAGAGGAGTGGTTCAACGGGCGAGCAAATTTGGATATGGTGCCGGCAGACGTCGGGACCGAGGACCCTGATCCTGGCAGTTTGCCCAGTTGCCTTGGGCCAACGCCGTCTGCCTCTTACATCTGTGTGTTCACGCAGGCTAGCACTACTAGTGTGGACTGGTGACAACCAGTCGAATGTACGCCACTTGCCTGCCTTTCCCATGGGAGTGGGAGGGAGGATGCGCCTCCAACGGTCTGGGCAGCATCACGCTATGCGGCGCAGTCCAAACTACTAAATACCTGTCCGGGTATTGGATCGGTGAGTGAGGATGGAGGATGAGGGGCAAGTATACATGTTACCGTCCATGGCGACTGTCACTCCTCTCAGCACTGGCTGGCACACGAAGCTGACGACGAAACGAAGGGATAAGAGTCGAGAAACGAATTCAGCTCAGCGCAGTGAACGGAAAGGGCATCATCGGCTACCACCAAGGGGAGTATGCTATTCTAGTATGGCTCAACGACCATGTCGAAACGTACTCCAAGGCGACAATCTGTTCACGACTGGAGAGACAAGCGGGGAGATTCAGCACTGGCGGTACCGGCGGAAGGAGAGATGGAACCCACTGAACTCGGGAAACGAGGGCGAGAACCAGCAACACACGGCAGACAAGCTCGACTCCTCACGGGCCTGCCTCACACCGCCCATGTCAGGACTCGCGGGGCTAGGAAGGGCCGTACAGGGCCGTACGGGAGCGGTGCGGGCAGACAGAAGTGGCGGCCATTTCTCCAATTTTGCGCTGCTTTTGCGCTGCTGCGAGTTTGCGCGACGGGCCTTTGCTCCCGTCCGTTGGGACAGGCGAGAAAAGCCCACTTGGCCAAGCCCCGTTCCAGCAAACGGCAGTGCCATGCATGGACGCAGCCGGGTGAGAAGGACGAGCTCGCGAGCGTGGTTGGCTCCCAGGTGCGGAGCCTGGCTTGCTCACGGTGCCGGGATGAAAAGGGGGGTGGTGGTTTGGAGGCGGTAAAGTTTAGAGGCAGACTGGGATAGTAGGTGGATTTTTTTGCGCAGGCAGGCCATGGGAGATGACGGAACTGGAGGGGCGTCTCTGGACTTGACTTGCTGCGTGGTGATGGAGTGGCGATGAGTTGGAAGGAGAACAGGTAGGCTTGTCTTTTTCCGGCGATGAATAAAATAGGTCAGTTGAGTCGCCCCCTCGTGGATCAACCGCCCGGGAAGAGCAGAGAGTATGGGGTACCGAGTACAGGGTACAACGAGTCACGGTGATCAAGGGATGTGGTGTTTGAACCCCAAGGAAAACGTTATACACACATACATGATGGGCAGACTTGTGCCTCGGGGGCGGGCTCGTCGAGACGGTGCCGGCCCTCTAGATCATGTCATGACTGTGGCGTTTTGTGGCAGCACATTCTGGCATCATGTTCTGAGTGTGTGTATTGTGCAAGAGACGAGAGGCATGAGTCACCGGACGGGGCCTAGAGCCGCATCGACCGACAATACGCTACACAATACAGAGCGTGCAGAGGGCGGTTGATTCAACGAGAATCCCGTGACTTGGCGCAACGCGGGGCCCGGGTCCCGGGCCTCGGGGGTCCTTTGCTGTCTCACGCGTCGTCTGGTTGGGTCAAGAAGCCGTTTGCGCGTCGACAAGTTGATCAGAGTGTTTCGGGGCCAAGATGAGACATGGGCCCGGATCTGGGAGCGTTCCTGCATGCCCGAGGTGGCGAAATGCACGACGAATCGGACATGACGCAGGTACACGAACGAGCTGGTGGGCTTTTGTTTCAGCAGCCGTCCGTCGTCTTGTTCGCTTGATATTCATGGACTGGACGTTGCGGCCTGCCTTGGGGGGGCCACCATGTGTTTCTTCACACCCCCTTTGGCATCTGGCCCAGGGCACGTGGTTGCTTGAACCAAACAGAGCGAGAGAGTCCTACAGCCCGTCTTTGGTCTTTGGTACTTTGTGCTCGGGGCGTGTCTCGGTGGCGAAAAAGAAAGAAGAAAATAATAGGGAATCCGTCTCGTCAAGGCAAAAGCGCACCCCTTGTCCGCCCTCGCAGCCGCACCTCGTGGCACGGCATCTTCCATCGTCCGCATTTTTTTTATATTTTTTTTTTGCACACTCAATAACCCACAAGGGTGTGTATAGATGCCTGGGCCGGCGAACTATTAGCAAAAGGGGGGCAAGGGAGCTCGGGGGGAGGGGCCAAGGAGCAAGTATCACGAGAAAGGAGAGCCGCAAACCCAATCAAAAACCGAGCAAAGCGTTGCTAGCCTGGCTCCGAGGGCCTGGTAGCGGATATTGGCGAGGTGTGGAATGTAGGGGGTGGCGGATGAGTGTGGGAACTGGAATGCTGGTGATGCTTTTGGGAGAAGACAGGATCCTCTTCTCTGGGGCTAGCGGAGGAGGGTTAGTCCCTTTCTTTAGCCCCCGTTGGAAAAGCCGTAGCAAAGACATACAAACTGACGATGCTGATGGGCTTGACACAGTTGTTGCGGGAGGAGGGTTTGCAGCACTCGCCCTTGGGGTATTCCGTAGGCGAACCTCACGGGAGACGTGGTTGAAAAAAGTAGAGTTCCCCCATTGCCTAAGCATCCCTTGGTACTAGTATGTATGTATTCCAGTGACGCTGCGCCAAACCCGCTGGTGACATGTCTAGCCGTCCACCGCGGACGGGATTCTGCCACTTTTGGTTCCCCGTACGGAGGATCCGGCAACTACGTGCCAGACAATCCCATCCGGGCCGGACGGAAGGGGGACGGCTCGCCGCAGTAAGAAGTGAAAAAAAAAGACACCATAGGAGCAGGCGCGGAAACTCTGACGTCTTGGGTAAGGGCCCTCCGCCTCTTGTACGGGGTACATTTGGGCGATGGGCACACGGCCCGTGGGCAAAGCAAGATGGCTTCCTTCCCTAGACGGACGCCGGAGCCCACGGAGCGGTCGATGTTTGTGAATTCCTCGCTGTCAAGTTGGACTTGGCGGCCATGAACGTCGTGTACTTTCCCTTGTTGGGCCCGTTCGGCCCCGATACGAGTGCCGAATATAGCAGCGCTTCCCTACGCGAGATTCGCCCTTTCCGGACCCTTTTTTCTGTTCTTTTCAATAATATTGCTTTGGTAGGATTTTTTTCCTCGACTCATGGAATCTGAGAAGCCAAAAAAAATTTAAAAAAAATGTGACATAGAATGCCAAGCCGGCGACGACGACGCCGGAAACGGTCATGGCCCCCCCATCCCTTCGAACCCGTGCCCTTTTGGGAGTCGAGTCGTAGATTCTGCCTGCTTTTTGTCCTGCCGTGGTATGATGTGCTCGGGAGCCCGTTGCGCTGGAGGAATTGGGATTTCCTTCCTTCTCTGGGAGGGGGGGGGCATCTCGGACGCGGGGAGTTAGCCGATGGGTTTGACGCCACGCTGAAGGGTGGGCTGTAGATCATGTGTTGCTTTCCTGACGGGGAAGGGGGACTGCTCTTCTTGCAAGTAAACTCGTTGCTTTGGCCCGGGGTGGGGATATCAAAAGCTGGGCAGTACGTGTGGCCCTCCGTCTTGCCGTGCTGAAGGGGACTTTGAGGCGCACGGGGAACGGTCACGATGCAAGGGCAACGACGGAGGATGGCAGCTATTCTGCGTATTCTTGAAGACTGGCGTCGATGGTGCCCGTCTTGCCCGGCGCTCTTGGGTCCCCTGGAGAGCGAACAGAGCGCCGTCTTGCCACCGAGGTCAAAGCCCGCGCTGCTCTATCAGCTGAGCTGGCCGATGAGTCTGTCAGCGGCCAAGACGGCACTCGGCCGTGATGTTACAGCGCCGGGACGGTTGAGCTGGTGCCCTCAGGTTGTTGGCCGTGGGAATATACTTTTGTGGCAGCGTACTCCGGACGCCACTTGGGCCGGGAATATGACCAGCTGCAGCACAATGTGAGTTTTCATTTTTTTTTTCTTCTCTTTTTTTTTGGTTCTTGGTGGTGAAGCGGCTGTTGAGGGGGATATGACGAGATGTGTTGTACTGGATTAGAAGTTGCGAAACTGTCGAGGGGATGACCGGGACGCCGGGCATGGCGGTCGGAGTTGATATTTGCTCTCGACTCCGGGTGTCAGCAGTGTGCTGGCCGCAGCATCAGAGACCAGTACCCCTTTCTACACGGCGACGAGATGGTATACACCAGTGTGCTGGGCTCTTTCCCTGTTCTCGGCCTTTGAAAGCTCCTTCATATGATTCTATTTCTTCCAGAGCTGTACACGGGGTCCCAAGTTGCCGACATACACGGCTCTGCCTCGAGGGTACAATGCGTTATAACCCCTGTCTTTTCCCCTCTTAATTCTTTCCTCACTTCAGACGTGCCAACAATGCCATAGTCTGCCGTTCCATCTTCCAACAGAGCACCGTGTCTCATCAGCACACAAGCAGTCGAGCTGCAACGACCAAAGCCTCCCGGTCCCCCTGGTCTAATACACCACATTGCCGTGTACAAATGCCAACTCGGCTCGACGACAAGGCACATGCAACGCGGCGCTGCGTCGCCCCGTCCCAAGACCAAAGCGGCGTCCAAGTTCTAACAAGGCACGTTTGATATTCACAGGCCCCCAACCGCACTCCCACACTCGTCCCCGCGGCCAAACGCTCCAACGACACGCCTGCCCTCCACGGGGATGAACAGAAAAACCATCAACATTGTATCCTTTAAACCGTTCGGGCCAGCACCCGTCGCCAACGCGCCCCGGTCTGAACTGTCCATCGGGCAAACCCCCCCGACGGCCCGCTCGCCAACACCACGCATCCCAGCCGGCGTAGCCAGCAGCAAAAGCCCTCGGCGATCAAAAATACGCCTTCTCCCGCCGGTAATTCCATCTACACGATGCTGGAAGCAGACCTTCGACGAGCCCTACGACCCCACAGCGGGGGAGGCGCGGCCTCATCCGCGGCCGTGAACGCAGAATAAATCGGGAGGCTGGACCTGTCACGGGAGATTGCGGCTCCATCCGGGCCGCATACAGCCCGGTCCGGGCCCCTGCAAGGCGGCGAATCCTTGGACGAACCTATGTACATACAATAATGTAGTGCTCCCGCACTCCGTCAAGCAGGGCCGTGTCCTGCTGTGTCTGTTTGGCGTGGAGTGAAGCCGCGGCCCGCGTTGGGCGGCCTTGCCTGCGGTGAAACCGTCCAAGCCCGCGTTTTGTGTGACACGGCAGGCTGTTTGATCTGCTGCCGCCTGGGGGCATGTGAGCGGCGGCAGTGGCCGAATGCATCTTCCAAGAACTGCCGCTTTGTCCATTTTGATGCCAGGCATAGGCCCGGTCAAGAAGGGCCTTTATTCGTAGTTTCCGCGTAGACAAGACAGCTTGCTTACCCTATAGTGAAGCTTTTGGTGCGTGAGCATCATCACCATGCTTGACGGCACGAGACGTAGAGACTTTGCTGCAAGGACAGAATTTACACCATAGAAGAGGTGCAAAATCGGAATGCCAGATAGGGTATATTTCTTCCATTACAAGTTCTTATATTGGCCGTCCATTCATTCGTGTCATGCGGTTCGGAAATACCACTCGAGACCAACAGGTGCGGCATCGGCCGTCAGAGCTGCGACGTCGAAATGTACTGCGACCCGTCGTGGCATTCTTGCTCGGCAATCCTGTACCGACCAGTCTCGTCCTTCTCGAGCACAAAGCATCTCTCTGCAAATATGCCCCGTGCATTCTTTCTCCTCCATTCTGGGCCCATTCTCCGCAACATGACCCGGCGCCATCCGCCTACATTGATGGTGATGCTCTTCCACGCCAAGTCGGGGTTGCTCTTCTCCCGCAGCCGTACGAGGCAGGAAAACGTCTGCATGGCTGATTCGTAGTCACGGTCCCGAGCCGGGTCATCCTTCTCGGTCGCACGCAGCAGCGTCTGTACGTGGAGGATCAGAGTCTGGAGCATCGGGAAGGAGGCTATGCCACGCAGAAACTCGGGAGGATAGCACAGTGCAACGTCCATGTCAAGCTCGAGTGTGTGGACAAACGGCAGGCCCTGCCCCAGCCTTGTGACGTCTTCGGCCCGCAATGTCGGGCATTCATCATCATCGTGTGTGAATCCGACGTGGTCGCGAAAATGAACCTGTCGAAGAGAACCACCATGCTGCAGTATAGAATCGATGTGGAATAGGTTGGTATGGCAAGTAATATCCAAGACTTCCAAGGCTCTGATGTGCTTCCTCACGAGTAAATCTAGTCCTCGGGTGGCCTCTTCTCGCCCGTCAGAGGCGTGTGCCAAGCTGTCGTGTACCTGCAACCTCGTCAGGTTGCACAAGTCTGGTGGAGAAATGGAATTTAAAAAGTTCAAAACAGGCACAGAAACAAGGACGAGAGATTTCATTTGGGACAGGTTCCAGTGTCTTTCTACCTCTTCCGCAGAGTGTGTCCAATCGTACGATTTCAAAACCAGATTGGAAAGTGGTGGCAGACATTCTCCCGCAGAAAACGTGAAGCTGGTGCCTTGGCCCAGGTCCTCATAATGTAGCGTCTCCAAAGATGGGCACTGAACTAAAAGATGCTTCAACGAATCTACTTTTGTCGTCAATGGCGGTGTTGGTCTGGCGAGTTTCAATGACACCAGGTGCCTTGTAAATGCGGGATCAAGCAGTGACGCATGCAAGTCACTTTGCGAGCCGCCCAAGGGGAGATTTTCTATTTTCACCCTTGTATTCTGAGTACGTAGTTGGTCGTAGTCAAGGACATCGTGTATCGGCCAAGTGCTTGCGCCATGACTATCATCCTGCACGTAGCATAGGCTGTACTCGAGTGTTAGATATTATCTGGTCAGGCTTTGATTTACATTACTTCAAGACCTCAGAGGGACGTACGTGACGGAAGACAGTCTCATTATACGAGACAAAATTTTCCTTATACCAGAGGGCCTCAGGTTGTTGCGAACAACGACATGCTTGGTATGCGTTGAAATATGCTCCAACGCTTTGGAAAACAGCGTCTGGGCATCTGGATGCACAATCAACTCGTTCAACACAACTCTTCGATACGCGATTGGAGTTGCTATAGAGTTGAATAACTGAGAAACGGAGCGGACGACAAATATCGACTTTGCATCTAAATATTGAAGCTTGGGCCACAAATGCTAGTTAGCTTGGAACAGCGTGGTTGCATTCGTG
The DNA here is from genome assembly GCA_000814955.1 of Metarhizium guizhouense ARSEF 977. Taxonomy (NCBI): domain Eukaryota; kingdom Fungi; phylum Ascomycota; class Sordariomycetes; order Hypocreales; family Clavicipitaceae; genus Metarhizium; species Metarhizium guizhouense. The sequence continues at coordinate 68,528 of AZNH01000084.1, forward strand.
CTCGATCTACACCAGAATCATCATAACCATGCAGGATATCGTTCTCACCTGTTCCAAAACTGAAATTAGAATCTCCGAACTAAGTTTTTGCATGTATCGTTGCAGAATCCGACTGCAGTTCAGAGGCGAAAGGGAGCCCCGGCCAGCAGCGTTCGCCTGACGAGGTGTGTTTGAGCAGGATGGAATGTTGCAATGTGCCGTTGAATGGCCATAGGCCGCCACAGGCAAAGACTCAGAGGAGCCCATGGTATTAAAATAGCGACCAAAATGATCAGGTATCAATGATTAGTACAGGCAGGATAGTAGGGACGGTTTGTCAAGTCGTCACCGGATGGGCAAGACTTGACAAACCACCAGTTCGCAATCTTGAGCAATTTTTCCAGCCTGGTACCAACAGACAGCGACGCGGGTACCAGTCTGATGTCCCCTTAGGCGGGTATGTGCGCAAAGAAGCAAAGGCAATCGGCAAGTTGATAACGGGTTTGTCAAGGCTGTCAGCTGGCAATAAATGAGAGCCCAATAGTGGCTGCAGCGGCAAGACGACACTTCTGACGACTCGACCAGGGTTGCCTAGCGCTAGGATCCATAGACAAGACAGAGTATGAATTGCAAAATGCCAGTATCAACGCCGTTCGGGTGGGGTTAATAATTGCCAGATGGTCGTCAAGACAAGATATTGTTGGCTTTGCCGACGCCGGACTACTAACTAGAATAGCAAGCCAAGATTGTCAGCACAGAGTCCTTTTCCGTCTTGAGAAGCGCATTTCTTACCAGTCACTTAATGACAAGACTAAGAGCAAGGAAGCGATGATCGGCAACTTAGATGGAAAAGGCAGTGTTTCCGGGGAGCCGGGTCCCATATATGAGCTCGACACGATGTCTTCACCGGACCAGGCAGGGCTGCGACAGGTGTGGAGAGACGCAGCACGAACTACATACATAGTTGCTAATCTGCCATCCTGATGGTGCTGGATTTGGGGTAAGGCAAAGACAGGTGGGCACGAGGGTCGTACGAGCAGAGACATTAACTAGGCTACGGAGTAACGGTTTGTGAGACCACCCGGCTCCTAGAGTGGAAGGTCTTGGATATCGAGTCGTAATAAATTGACAAAATTCCCCGGGATGGTCTGGTGACAAAGACGATTTGCTTTTCAGGCGCCAGGCCCAATCAGTTATACCCAAGCCACCACGGCATGTCCAGTTGGCAAGGCACAAGTGGGACGGAGAGCGATACGACTGTCGAACTGGGATTCGGGCTAATGAGGGCGACGGGTTTCGGGCCGCCGGGGACTTTGGCGATATCCAGATGACGGTCAGAGGACTGACCAGTGCCAGATGTCGATGAAGTGGCGAAATAGGAACAGACTTCAGCTTAGACCGCTAACGGCTCCAACGAAGGCCGTGTACCTGCCTGTGCATTTCTCATGAACCCATGAACCCAAACCCCATAAACGGCGGGTGCGAGCTGCCAGAAGAAAACTGGTCGTCCCTCGCAAGGAAGTCCCAAACAGGAACTCTCACTGCCACAACTGACCAATCAGGTCCGGCATGTGCCTCGCTGGGCTGTCGGTGGGCTCGACACTGACAACACAAGCACAACCGCAACCCCAGTCTGAGATGAATTCAGTCGTAGAAAAGACGAATGAAAAGAATTCAATGTTGTTTTGTCGATATCTGAAGCATGCATAGGCTCGGAACTTTACTTGCGATGCAATCTTTCTCGAGTCGACGTAACTAGATCAACTGCCGATCGGTAGAATTGACGATGGAAATGGGTCGATAAGAGCGGAGGGTGGAGGTTTGATCTGAGCGCCACATGAACGCAGTTTGTTTGGCTGGAGTGCTAGCTCGCAGTTCCCAGTTCCATGGATCGAGACGGGAGCACCAACAACCAGACGGCCAACGGCGATGCAAGCCAGAACCACGTCAACAGATTCATGTTTGTCTCTCTGTTCATCTGTAAAGTGTTCAGCAGTGTAGGGGAAATGATGTCGTGCCCCAGACTCTTGGCCGCGGAGATTGCGGCCGGGCAAGCTTACCCCATGGTATTGAGCCTATTGCCTGAACCCGATTCGCAATATAATATTCCGTACGCAACACATGGCTATCTTGGCTTTGAGGACGGTGAGCCACTTTAGGACAAGGTCAGCACCCAACGGCTTTGGAAGCTCTTTGTAATCGTCTCACCTATCGAAATAGAGAAATAGCGTCCGACTAGGCAGCATGCTCTGCATGGAAAGCCCGTCGATGGAGCGCGACCTCGCTGAAATGCGAGATGTGACTAAAGCATAATTTTGGCTCAGCCTCCCTACTTGTCGTGTGTCTTGTCCCTTCTCGACCAAAGACATGCATATGCATGTGCAACTCTTGGGCGAGCACGGCATGAGGACACTGTGACTATCAGGTCAATTTGAGGAGTTGGGCGGATGGAGCTTGGAGCTTGGAGCTTGGAACTTGCGTTCCTCTGTCTATGTATGCACGCATGGATCCGTCAAGTCCATAGCACCTGCCGCAGTTCGCCGTTGTCTCCACTTTTATCCGTTCTGAGACTTCGCTCCTTCCCTTCCACTCGAACTCTCCCGCCCTGCACAGGCGCAAGCGGAAAGTGCCAATGTTGCGACTGGCTGCGACGGGTTCAATATCACCCCGCCGTCCCAGCGGGAGAGAGCACCTAAACCAAGTGGCCTAACACATTCCATCCAAAATCATCCAGGACATTCAGAGTCCGAAGACGATCGAACGCTTATTGGTGTCTGTACGAATCGACAGGCAACCATCTCAACCTTCGCATGGCTCCAAAGTTGTCCGCTGTTCTACCAAGTTCAACCGCTTGCCTGCCAGGCTGTCATGCCGTAGTCACATACGATAAGCCTCGACTCCATCGGGTTTAAATTTGACTCTACACTAAGCCGCCGCGCAATATGGATATCCAAGACAACTTGCCCAAATAAATCGCCAACAAGTCGGTCAGACCAATGCCGTCGTGAAAGACTTTTGGCCTACATCCAACGTTTAGCAAAGTGCCGTCAATTGGAGTATCCACCGATCCACCCATTGCACACTGTTCGGCATATGTTGTGGAATCACACTAGAACTCATGAGAACTCCTAGCCCAGGACGTACGGATATGCTCGACAACCCGAAGGGCCGTTGGATTTCATCAACTGTTCCCATCTCGAGCTACAATTCAGCCGAATCCTCAATCGACGTGTTTGCGCCTGGATGCTAATCCACAAGACACATTTCTGACCACTCTTTTCTTGTTTTTTGGAGTTGATCCATGTTTGACTAGACATCGATTTATATGCACGCCTGGTCACTGATCACGAGGCAAGAGCTGATGGCGCAAGCTGACTCTAGCCCTACAACTCAGGACGTGGATGTGAAACGTCGCCTCGACAGTCTAGAAGCTACGGCACGTCCGCTATAAAGACTGCGAATTTAAACACATCTCTGTTATACACTAGCCTCCATGCAATGCTCTCAAGAAAGCTAGCACAATCTGATGAAACACGCTATAGATGCCTTTGAGCGCTTTGCCAGGTGTAGTTCTTGCCAATAATAACCAAATGACCCTCGTCTGAAGTTGTATCAAAAGCAGAAACAATAACAGCATGGGGAATCATCATCTTTTTTTTAAAAAAAAAAAAAAAAAAGAAAAAGAAAAAGAAAAAGTCAAGTTTAGCACAAAAATGCCCAACAGAATCATGAATCAAGTCATACCCTCCTCGATACTCCCCTTCAAGAAGTGCAAGTTCACTGAAGACTGACATGGAGAAGGTTGGCGAACCTGAGCAACCAATCACAGCTACAATCACTTTCTACAGCGCAACTCTCCATGCGCGCGGTTATTCCTTGTTCAGGGGGCCCTTGCCCTTTGGTGCTGCCTCATAGATATCGTCATCGTCAGAGACGCCTTGATGCCTGTTATGCGGCGGTTGCTCTTTGGTCAGCCCAGACCGAGAGCTAGAACTACCCACATCGTTTAGAACGACATTGTTACTGGGCAGCGGCCCACCGAAGCCCGGGTGAAAAGGTTCATATGGAAATTCGGACATAGGCTGTGTTGACGAGCCACCGGCAGCCTTTGCTTCTGCAGGATGCGGGTCGGCAAAAGGATCTTCAGTCGATTCGTCCTTCAGTGATTGGCGTGAGCTCGATGCTACTGCCTCCCCATTACCAGTGGGAGTCAGATGGTATGACCGTGTCTCTTTCCCCTTTCCTGCATCTATTGCCCCTGTTGTCACACCGCCAGGCATTAAGCCTGTCTCAGCATTGCTATGACGTGCATGGCTTTCGGTGTCTGAATTGTCTGACAAGACAACTGGAGAATTTTCATTAGTACCGAGACCAAGCTGCTTCCTGGCATTCAAAACTGCCCTCTTATGCTGGTTGAGAGCCGTCTGCAACTGCTCATTTGTGTCAATGAGGCTCTCCATAGTTTCGTTATCCGGCGCCGGATTCTCAGAAACCATGTAGCCCTGCAGGCTTCTAGATGCACTTAGACAGCGATCGGCAAATTCTTTAATCAGCTCATTTTGCAGCATTTCACCTGGAGAAGTGTTCATGACGACCTGCTCCAGAAGTTTCGCCGACGTCCGTGCCTCTTCAAGTCTTGATGAGAGCTCAACAGGGTCAGGAAGACGATTGTTATGGTGAGCCTTGGCGAAATAGTTTTGAGAGTGTCGGTTGAGCGGCGGCTGGTTCGTCATGAAGGGCCGTGGAGGCACAGGTGGCTGTCGATTCTATTCTCTCCCATTAGCAAGGTATACGGCCCATCATTCACCTGCTAGCTAATCTTACCCCATGTTTCTTTATGGCGGCCTCCTTCTCCTTCTGCCACATGAGAACCAACGGAGCTAGGTTCTGGTCGTGCGTTTTGGTATATTCAAAGTCATCCAAGGTTTCCATTAATATTTGCCATACGCTGAGATCCTTGACATTCTTCAGCAAAGCTCGGATTGTGTCGACAAACTTATCATCCAAATTCCTCGTGAAGGTTTCCCCAGGGTTATCGGTCAGGATTCGGACAAGCATTATAGCATTATACTGCCAGGACGGCCTTGAGCTATAATCTTTGCTCAAGAACTTGCGAATAACACGGGCACATTCGGCTGCGGCAGCCGGGGACGATTCGGCAGCATCGACGATGGGGGGAAGGAAGAGAACTTCATCGGTCTATTGACAGTCGTCTTGATCAGTTGCCATGATTCGGACTGCGGCGAAGCACCAAGAGTGAGAAACGGCCAGTGTATTGCATACCTTGGAATTTCCGCCAGACTCGCAAAACGCTTTCTGTGGCCGTTGGGGTTACGGTCAGCGACGACATCATTCGGTGTCATGTGGTGGGGCTCTCTGGACTTACGACGCTGTTGTGAGCAGTGACCTCGGGGTTCTCAGCGTGTGTCGCAGCCGACGCTGGGGGAACGTTTGAGCTCCCTAAGAAAAGACTAAGTCAGACCAGCGGCTCCTCTTCTGTCTTCCAAAGTAAATACCAAATTAGGTTGAGTCGCTGGGCCGCACGCTGCGCAGGCCGACGGGTATGCGCAGCATGCATCGAAGGCTGCGCGAGGTGGTCTAGATATCGAAACAACAGCAGGGACTTGCTTACCTCCAGCCTTCTTCTTGATACTCCCCAGCATCTTGTTCATGCTGAGGCCCTTCATAGACTTCATGCTGACTACTCCGGGCTCGCACGACGAGCGTTGGTGGACGCGCGCGCAGAAAGCGAATGAAGGTAGACGAGACGTCGGTCGAAAGTGGTTCCACTATAGGTATAATTGCTCGACCTTGGATTAGGCGGTATAGCGTAGATAGGTGTAGAGAGGGCGAATTCGACGAGAAATAGAGGTAGGACTAGGGACACATGGAGGGTGATGAGGCGGGAAAAAGAAGAGATCGCGATTGTCAGATGCGGGCAGGCTTAGCCAAGCAAGGGTCTCTCGATGAAGATGCGGTGTTGGCGGGCAGTCGCGGACCTTGCGGATCAATTGGGTGGCTCAGAGCTGTCACCTGGCGGGCTGTTCGCCAGGAGGCGGAAGACTGAGTGGGCAAGTGACAGGGGTTGGTCCCTTGGTTTTTGCCTCGAAAGGTTTCCGGATGGCGAAGGATCGAAGTGGTTGAGTGGTCAAGTACTGTTTGGCTTCAAGCCTCGTCTGCGTCCGCAATGCGGGCAACTGTGGGGATTCTGTTGGGTGAAGAGTTACGGAAGAGGAGATGATTCAAAGGATCAGCCAGGGAACGACAGGGCCACGCCGCGCCCGCTGGTGCCGTGCGGAGAACTAGAGAATGAAAAGTTGGAGTAGCAACACGGTGTTGGCAAGAGAGCATCAGGGTGAATGATGGCGGACAACAGACTTGACGGCGGTGCACCGGCAGTCTGGGTGTGCTTCGTAGAGACGGCGAGGATTATCTGATTGAGCAGGGGATGCCAGGTGGCAGAACGGGGGGGCTCAAGCCAAATTATTGTTTCGACGAGACAACCGCAGTCCAGAGTGCCGATATGCACAAGAACGATAATTAGCAAAAGCCAGATACAGGCTTATGCTCTCCAGTGTCAGCCAGCGGACGGAGTCGATATGGCATGGTTCAAGGTGAGCACGAGTTGACGGGGTTCACGGGGTTGATCTGGGTAGATGGGGTGGATGGGGCTGATCAATCATTGATGGGCCACGCAGCATGTAATCCAAGACCCTGGCGGCTGCCCGCACTAGCGCAACGCGTACAAACAGCACATGTACGGAGTAGCTGTCGACTGGACATCTGGAGTTTGTGGCTTGTGAGCCCCTGTCTCACTCTGGCGGTGACGTTTCAATGTCGAGTAAGTTTGTTTCCCGCTGGCTACGCATCGAGGCAAATAAACTACCTTGGTAGTAGTAGTATTGCAGGTACTGCAGATACTGCGTGCTTACCGAGTCCAGCAGCTTGGAGGACCAGTTAACAACGTGGTGAGCCAGTGGCCGCGTCCCAGCCACGACTCGCGTGCGCAACGCATCATGCTCCCTCCCACGGGCAACTTGCGAGTACATCCCACCCACGCCACCGCACAAAGCCGAGAAGCACAGCCTCCAGCTGCTACGCAATCACCTAGCCTGTTTGGCCACGCTTTGTCGAGTACGTAAACCATACAGATTTGAACGCACGCATGACTTCGGGCGGGGATGGCTTAATTGGAGGTGCAAGCATGGACGCGTTGGCACCCACAAGATTGCTTACTACCTACGTAACCCCGAGGCAAGAAGCTTGGCTTTGTAGACCGGCGGCCGCATGTAAGTCTGGGTGACAACTCGCGAGTTAATAATACCACCATCGCACGTTTATGCCATCTAATACCTCACTCGTGACATCAAACATTACAGGAATACTGGAAGCCTGTTGATACATATTCCCCCCATGCCCGGTACTCCGCAGGCAATATCTATATTAGCCACGGACTCTTCCGGCCATCAGTCACCACTCTCACCACTCTCATCCTCGTCATCGCCCAACACCTCCTCGACTATCAAATTGCCCGATTTGCCAATCCTTTCCCCCAGCGTGGCAGTAGTGCTAGCTTCATACACCACCCTCGGCAGCGTCGAGGCTATTCTGAACAAATACTTGTGCTCATAAGCCTCGGGGGCCTCCACCGTAGAGTCATCTGAGTAGTCGTCGTCATCAGCTCCGTCCTCACGGGTCCGTATCCTATCGTAGCATTCCACAAAGGCATAAAGCTCCTCCACCGACGCGTCCTGCGGGAACCTCCTGACAAGGCGACCCGCCCCTGACCCTTCGGGCATCTTGAGGGCGACACGCACCACGTCCTTATCGCCTGCCGCTGGTTCGGGGAGCAGCCTGGCCGCGCGCCACGTCTTCCATTGGTTGCGCTTGCTCTCAAGCAACGCGGCATCGTGTGCCTTTTCCCGCGCCAGTGACTCGGCGGCTTCTGCGGCCGCGGCCGCCTCTCTTCGCTGGCGGGCGCGTTCTCTGTCGATGGCGAGGGAGCGCTCGTACGCCGAGTCTTGCTCGTTGCGGAGATTCCTGGATACTTCCTGGGCGGTGCGCTCCGCTCGAACGCCGTCGAGGTCGGAGCCGTACTTTTCAACCGAGTTTTGCAGCTCCGACAGGTAGGTGCTTGCCGGCATGGGGCCGACGAGCCGCTTGACGATGCCCATGCGGGTGCTGCCCTCCCTGGGCGTCAGGCAGACTAGTGCCGAGAAGGGGAATTTGGTGCATGTGTATTCGGTGGCTACCTGGTATGCTTCTGAGTCTAGCACGTTTCCTCCCCAGAGAATGATGTTGTTTGTGGGGTCTTTGATGTAGTCTACTACGTCTTGTGAGAGGAGTGTTTCCCGAATGAATGACGCAGTGTCGTCGTGCTCCGGGGACAACAGAACAACCAGAAGAAACTTGAGCTCCTTCTTGGCTAGATCATGCGCCTGGGCCAGCCCGCCCTCGAAGAAGGGAAGGTCGTTCTGGCCGTACTCTTCGTCGAATTCGCGCTTGAATCGTGCGGCCGTATCCCGCGGCATCAGCATTCGGCGGCCGCTCGTATCCTTGAACCCAGACGACATACGGCTCGTCACGGAACGGGGTCGGATCGACGCCGGCAGGAAGGACAGAATGTACCAAAACGTCCTGAAAAGCGTTGAGGCTGCGCGCCATCCCCAGCCAAACGGGGCGAGAAGAAGGCCCAGAAGCCATGGCGAACGATGTGTTATCGGCGGCTGAGGTACGATTCTCGGTGCGGCGTCTGTTCGTTGTCTTGGCTGCGATCGAGGGGTGAAGCCTTCGGCCAGGAGGCTTTCCTGCAAGTTCTCGTGTCTTGCTGTCGTCCGAGGGACATTTTGAGCGGCCATAGCTTCGGCTACAGGGTCGGGACCCTCGCCATCAAAGAACTTGGCAATGGCGATCTGGAGGGGCATGTCAGGCACGAGAGGGTAGAGTTGAGGGTTTCCAAGGAAGGATGCCTGTCTAGGGACGATCGAATGCTTACTTGGACGTTCCATTGCGACCTTTGCAGTAGAGGAATTGCCTCCTTCGGCTCTTGGTTGGTGACCTGGATGTACTGCTGGAGAGCTTCCTGCTGCGTAGTGGACAACTGTTCCACGTCATCATCATTGAGGTCTGCCATGGCGGGTGACGGGTGACGAGCTGCCTATGCGGCCATCGGTGTGGTGGGGCTAAACGTCTCTGTTATCGTGACCATGCGAAGGGAAGGGCGACGGCGACTCGATCAGGATTTGTGGCGTACGCTTGAGGTTTGTAACTTATAAGTTTGAGTGATGCGTGCTGACTGGAAGCTGTGAGACAGGCTGGCTTTGAGGAGACAGCTTGGGTGGGGCATGGTGAGCGGAGGCACGGAGTACCTTCGGTAGGCAAGCGCAGGTACCCCAGAGTACAGACACGGCTCTGGATGGAGTTTAGTTGACGATGCAATCTGACTGGGTACTACTCGGGCAAACGTGAATATATGCCGGCGCCAGTTCGTTGGCAAGAAACATGAATGTGAATTATGAAAAGTTCGTTTTCTTTCTCTTCTATGAGGCTCCTCGGTCAATCACGGTACGGGGGCGAGGCTGCGTTTCAGCTCCCGCAGGTACATACAACCTCCTCTACACGACCAACGCGGCGTAGATACCCTATAGCTCAACGTCGAACAGAGAACGATGGAGTTGATGGCTTTTGCCGCCGTAGTGACAATTTTATGCTCTTGCATGGGTTTCTGTTCCGCGGATAGTTATTTCCGTGGTTCTTATTGCGTAGAATGAGGAGGAATGGAGATCGTCGTTTGCGACTACTGCGTACTGCTCGGCGCGAGTACATCCAAGGCCAGAAGATGGAAGCGCGGGGCTGCACGCCATTGATGTAACCTCCTCGACTGCCGCCAAACACGTAGATTCCCGGTAGTACTTGCTCCATGTATGCCCAGGGACAAATATAATGGCTACCAATTGGTCATGGTGAACAGCAAATAGCTGCCCATCATCCATCAAGGCTGTGCGCCTATCAATCACATCTTCAGCCCAGGGCCAATTGCCTCCTGAGTCATGCGGGCGTCTCGTTGCTGCCGCAGGTGCCATCGGCCTCTGGAACTCACCACTGATGATGGCCCCAGTTGCGCCCCTCCCAACTACGGCATGAATTGGCTCTGCCATGTGCCAACCGCTGCTCCGGCCCACCATCGCCATCTCAACGCTTGCCTCACCTCCGCTCCTACTCTCTCGACGCTGCACGCTGAACAACCCGCTCCCCGTTCCCGTCCATCGTTTGTAAATGGGCGCAAGGCCTCCGCCGCCAATTGAGCCATGGCTGATGACTGCTTCACCAAGGTAAGTTGACCTTCACGCGTGCCCGGCTACACATCTCCTCCCTGCACTCGTGCTCGAGCAATGCTGCCTCTCCACATCACAGCCGCGACTCCCCCGCCGCCGTCATGGCATGGCATGGGAATGCTCGCGCACCTGGCACGCGTGTCGCTTTGCCCAAAGCCGGTGCCCTCTGTCGTCGCGAAATCTCATTGACATGGTACAGACGTCGTAGAAGCGACCGCAGGAGCCGGAATTCTCTCCTTGTCACCCAACTAGACAATGGCGGCGTCGCGATTCGCGACTTCGGATCTTAGGCGCCCAGCCGGTTCAGCCTCGTCTCCGAAACCAAAGGGACGCGGTACGACACTACCACCCCGTGCTGCTCCTTCCTTGAATGGAAATGGGAATGGAAATGGAAATGGCAACGGCAACGTGCAAAGTTCATCGAGCTAACCCCGAGCCTATAGCGGAGAACAAGGATACGCTCTGTCGAAACGTCTTAATCTATGGTCACTGCCGATACGAAGACCAAGGTTGTACCTTTTCCCACGATCAAAACAAGAATAACTCAAACCCACCAGACATGTATGTCAGATCACCAATGCCGCATACCGAGTCGGCTTTGCGTCTGCCTCTATGCGCCTGCGTGCTGGAGTATCCAAGCATATGCTGTGCTGACACGTCTGCCCAGGTCTCGCAAAGCTCTAAATGTCGAGTCTCCTTCCTTTACCCCTGCAAACCTGCAGTCCGCCGGCAAGAAACCAACTTTCTCTACACAAGCCGCCAATGCACCGGCATTTACACCCAGGGGGCTAGGAGGTAGTCGCCATGTTTCAGTATACAGTTCTGCGGACCGCGGCGCTGACACCACTTTGTAGCATCCCCAGCTCTTTCAGCCACTCCCGCCGACCCAGAAAGTGCCATATTCAACCCAGCAGCCATTCGCGAATTCACTCCAAGCTTTGAGTTGAACTCACAGGTATGTCTTGACGGCAGACACGCTTTACCCATCACATGTGGAATAACGCGTCCACCCAGGGTGTATCGAATGGATCGAATCAGGATGGCCCTGTCAACTATGACCCTTTTGCCATGGCCTCAGTTGGCCAAGGCCTCCCCAGCGCACATTTCAATCCCTATGCCGACGATCACAGTGCAATGGCTGGGGCTGCCGGAGGATTTTATCAGCCTACTGGCGCCTTTGCTGCTCCTCTTCAGCCCTTGCAGCACCATCTTTACGCACCGGTTGGGCCTTACAGAGAAGATCTGATGCCCTATCACCGACTGACACACGACTTCTTCATACCCGAAAAGTTGCGAGAGGACCTGCAAAAGAAGGCAGAGGCCTCACTTCAGGTTATGCCCAATTCACAACTACCTCAGATGGAGAACTATCATTCTCTAGTACCGCTCGACACCAGCCATCGAAAGAACGCAAACGTCTTTTCTTATCCCAGCTGGGTTTACAAAGCGACATCATCCAAGACGGGCAATCTCTACTGCCTACGAAGACTGGAGGGCTTCAGACTCACAAACGAACACGCCATCAGATCCGTCAAAGACTGGAGGAAGATTGACAATGCAAACATAGTTACAATACACGATGCATTTACGGCACGAGCTTTTGGTGACAGCTCCCTTATATTTGTACAGGACTACCACCCTCTGGCCAAAACTCTAGCCGAAGTTCACCTGAGTACTGGCGCTGGCGCACTGTCACCAGGAAACCGCTTCCAAGCAAAGTCACCAGTTTCCGAAGCTGTATTATGGGGCTACATAGCTCAGATCGCAAACGCACTCAAGTCCATTCACTCCATCAACCTGGCCGCGCGCTGCATCGACGTGACCAAAATCATCCTCACGGGCAAGAACCGCATACGCCTCAACGCCTGCTCCATCCTCGATGTAGTCCAATTCGATATGCGCCGCCCCGTCCCCGAACTCCAGCAAGATGACTTCATGCAGTTTGGCCGCACAATCCTCTCCCTAGCCACCAACACGCCCCCAGCTCAACTCACCAACCTCAAAGCCTCCATCGAATTGATGGCCCGCTCGTATTCTGTCGAGCTCCGCGACACAATCATATGGCTCCTTACGCCCGCCCAGCCACCTTCACAAAAGACCATTGAAGAATTCATTCGCGGAATTGCCGGCCATATCGTCACCACTCTCGACCAATCTCAACACCAGTCTGACGACCTCAACTCCGAACTATACCGGGAACTGGAAAACGGCCGCATCGCCCGCCTGCTCCTCAAGCTTGGTTGCATCAATGAGCGGCAGGAACTCGAAGGGGATCGAGCGTGGTCCGAAAACGGAGAGAGGTACATGCTCAAGCTGTTCAGGGACTATGTCTTCCACCAGGTCGACGCTAGTGGGAACCCTGTGCTTGACATGGGCCACATGCTTCGGTGCCTGAATAGGCTGGATGCAGGGACTGACGAGAGGATCTGCCTTACCAGCCGTGACGAGCAGACCAGCTTCATCGTCAGCTATAAGGAGCTGAAGAAGCAACTGGGCAATGCGTTTGGGGAGCTCCAGAAGACTAGCAAGCAGAGTAGGGGGTTCTAGAAGATCCTTAGCACGACACCACCACGCCGGTCCAAGAGTGCTCACATGTAAAGATGGGGTTTATACGTGGATGAAACGAAATTCCTTTTTCCTTGCTTGCTTCGATTGTTTTTGAGCACCGATGAAGGGGAATTTAACTTGGCCTGGAGGTACGGCATTCGGATGGTAGGAATGACTAAGCAGTGACGGTTACCGGTTGGTTGCCCTGGGTCTGGATGGCATGATGGATGAAGCCTGTTAAGATCGGCGAGCGGCTACTCTTGGTGATATGAGAATCATTGATTGATTCGAACTAGCGGTGGAAGCAGTAGTGGATAAAGTAGCTGCATAGAACTAAGCCCAAAAAAAATGTCATATCTGTATTGTTCATAAAGAGGTTCCCATGATGTGGTGGTCATGGCAGCATCATTGCCACGACCATGATGGCGACCCGTTTGTGATGTTGCGAGGCGCATCCTCTACTTGCTATCTGATGTGGCCCGTCTTCTGTCCTAGCAAAACGACAGATCAAGCTATCGCGCGAGCCCTATCGCGAATTGTTGCACAGGCTCAGGACCGTATGGTGAGCCCAAGGCCTCCCGATCGTCGCATATATGCAAATTTCGCCGTGCTTGTTGGGGTTTCAAGATCCGGCACCAAATGCAACCTTACTCCTCCGCCGTTGCAAAGGGATTGGCGATTTCTTCACTACCATCGACGGGAGCAATTACCACGAGAAGAGTACCGCGGGCAACAACGAGGCCCAAAGGTCGAGTGGACTCGTTTCCTTCTTCATCTGCAGCATGTGTCAGTCAGCTCGTCTCGTCACTGCGGCCATCGCTTCTCGTCACCCAAAAGGCAAAAAGACAGAGCCTACCTCGAACCGTTTCCCTAACCTCGTCCAACACCAGGTTCATGAGCGCATCGTAGCCCTTCAGCGTGCCCGTAACCTCTCGTCCGCCGTTGAATTTGACGGTAATCTCCTTGTCCATGTACTTTGCCAAGTCGAGGATATTCTCCTTCTTGGGCTTCTCGCCCTTGTCGCCGCCGTCGCGACCACCATCACGACCACCACGACCACCACCTCGTCCGCCGCGAGGACCTCCTCCTCCTCCTCCTCTTCCGCCTCGATGCGTGGGTCTATCGGACATGTCGCATGTGTGTGTGTGTGTGTGCTTGTCACCGATGGGATAGGCCGTTTGGGTCGGGATGGCAGAAAAACGCTGCCCTCACCAAAGCTTCAGACGTGAGTTGCGGTTTGGCGGGGCAGAAGCGTGCCGAGAGGGGTCAACTGGAGGTCCCATTTGGGTTTAGCGCCTCTTACGGGCTCTCGCAGCTCTCAAGCTGACCCATGGTAATGACATTACTTGTGCCCCCTTGCGCGGAGATTCCGCAGCAGCAATTACGGGAGAACATGGTGGGGAAGGCGGCGTCCCTGGGCGTAGCTGCAACCCCCAAGCGGCAACGGGTTTACCATTGCCTGTGCGAATACCGTCTGCGCTGGACAGGGAACTTGTCTCTTTAAGAGTCGAGGACCCTGTGGAGAGTCAGGTCCCGGGGTTAATAGCCAATCGGACAATAGCGGCTAAAATAGTACCTCTATTTACTTAGATATTAGGTGATGCCTGCTTACATGGGTGCAAGGGTGGGCAGTCAGAATACTAGTTTATCCTACACTTGATACTTTGACAGGGAAGTGGCGCTGGTGAGCAAGCTGCTGAGAAGGCACGGGACCATCAGTAGGGCTAGTTTGGGGCAAGACTGAGCAGTCCAGACTGCAATGCAGGGCATGGGACCCTGAGCGACATGCATGAAGGAAGGAAGGAAGGAAGGAAGGAAGGAGGGAAGGAGGGAGGGAGGGCAAGAACACAAAAAGAAGATGTGACAAGCAACAAGTATTACTCCGCGCTCCGTCTTGTACTACGTAGATGCAACGGCTTGGCTTGGCAGGCGAGGAAAGATTTCCCACGCGCGGCGCCATCGACTGGGCCAATTGTCACCACTATGCTGTCATTGTGCATTCTTGCCGATGTTGAGCCAGTCGCAGGTCTCCTAAATGCATCACCTACGTCAGTCGGGATGCTTCAACGAATCCCAAGGAAACAGTTGCCGACATCAAAGGACGTCGTACTCGGGGTTCGTCAAGCAGTTTGTGGCAGGGGATGCCTCGTACCCAGCAGCCCATGGGCGCCTTGCATTTCCACCAAACCAAACACGCGCTGGAGGAGACTGGTAATATCTCAACCTGCACGGACGATTAAGCTGAAGCCATGACGTTACGGTTTCCTTCGTTCTGGAGAGAACAGTATCGCGCCCAGGTCCAAGGGCCAACTGCTGGAGACCCTTCTATGCTGTTTCGTGCAATTTGTCCAGACCATTTCACTCGTTTGTCTGGGAGTTGCTGGCGGGCCTAGCTGGATATCACAGTCATGGACGGGGCTCAGCAAAGATTGTCCACTGACTCCATCTCTCAATGGAATCTGGCCCGTTGGCAGCAGAGCGCGAGGTGCCCGAGGGAAAGATACGTGGCGGACCGTTGTCTTGTTTTAAGACACTGATTTCGGTCTACGGGTTACGATAAAGCGCGGACCGCAAATCATAGCTCGATATCCAAAACCAGCACTTGTCTTATGGAAGCCTGTCCGCAAGAGGTGCCTGTCTACTTTCTCGTGATGCCGTTGCTTGTCTTGGCCCACGCACCCACAGTATAACGGACTCTTTCATTATGGATCACCCTGGAGGTTGACACCATAATGGCTTCGGTCAGAGTGGGATCGTCGCCCTGACTTGCCATGCTAAGAGCGCGTGCCGCTGAGGAGTGGCAGTGTGTGCTCCATTATGTGCCCTGCTTGCCTACCAGCCTACCAATTTGTCAACCTGCGTCGACCCAGCCAACAGCCGGCATGCGATAACTACAGACATCCTGCGGGCGTGGAGGAGGGCCGTGGCTGCTAACATTTGAGTCTTTTTAGCGCTGGTGGTCTCCAGTAAATACGCAAGAGGCGGTGGCGGGAAGCGGGCTTTTATATATGAGCAACGGGCGCCTGTACGAAGCATACATCTTCTAGTAAGGCGTCGAGTGGGAAACATAGTTCTGGCAACTTCGTTCTTTCAGCTTCTGGACCTCTGGACCTCTCCGCCGTCAAGAACGCCCATCACTTCCATATCC
The DNA here is from genome assembly GCA_000814955.1 of Metarhizium guizhouense ARSEF 977. Taxonomy (NCBI): domain Eukaryota; kingdom Fungi; phylum Ascomycota; class Sordariomycetes; order Hypocreales; family Clavicipitaceae; genus Metarhizium; species Metarhizium guizhouense. The sequence goes on from AZNH01000084.1 coordinate 84,536, forward strand.
TGCCTAAGTTTAAGGAAGCTGCCCAGCAATACCCACATGCACCCCCTCTCGAGAGACAGTGGATGTATTATCGTGAGCTCAAAGACCCGTTCAATACTCTCTGGAAACGTACCCGAACCGGTCCCGGCCGATAGACTAATTTGTATTCGCTGAGGGGATCAGACTGCAAAGTCAGTTGCTGGGCGGGTAGTTGAGTTGTTCCCACGTCAAGTGCCCATTCATACGCAGCATACCTTTTATATACGACCCGTGCCGCCTCCCAAACCACCTTGTCATCCTGACGGCTTATACACAACCTCTCACACAATCGCGGGTGGTCTTTTAGGACTCGAACAGCCTTCTCTGCCCAGAGTTGGGTCTAATCCGAAACAACTCATCTCTTGAATTTTGACGCCCGAGTTCAGTACACGGGCTTTGAGATTACACGACACCTTGCCCTGGTCAAATACTGTCCCGTTTCCCTTGCAGACCCACCAGTTATCCTTGGCTGGGTGTCCGCAATGCAGCGCCAAACGAGTTTCACAAACGATTCCGTTTGCGCTATTACTTACATATTGTACAAGCCAGCTGCGCCATCCTCGCCAAGTTGACTGTAGAGGCCTGTGTCTTGATACATGGTCCGGCCCGCTTCTCGCGCCACGTCGTTTAACTCTGAAATTCATCATAATTGAACAACTACGCCGAGTAGTGTTCGTCATGGCACATGTACCCGATTTAGACTTTCACAAACGACATCGAGATCCCCAAGAGACTGGTGTTCAGCAAGGAGACCATCTTGCACGAACACCACCTGTCAGATCAGGCGTATTTAATCAACTGGGTGAGCATGCGCCTTTGTACGACATAGTCACCCCCTCTCGGCTTTGCGACCTTCAGAATATATCCTCGCGGGTAGTTTCCAAACTCGGGGGTGGGAGCTGCTGATATACTACCTGCTTTTGACACTTGATGCTTCGTCCCGCCATCACCAATTCTTGAGCTGACAAATTTGGAAAATTACAGGAGGACCTTACATCAATTATGTACCACGGGCTAATGCTGAGCGTCTTAGCCTTATCGAGGGGGATCATGACACCTTTTCTCATATTGTTAGCTTAATCGGAGAATATGAAGGTACGCCCTGCATGGATTGTACACGCTCTCCTACCAACTTGCCACCATTGACATATAACTGTGTGTAGGTGTTTTAGATCGACACGAGAGTCTGGCGGCAAACTTGGGGGCAAAGCTAACCGGACCACGACTACTCAAAGGTATCGAGAAGTTCTTTGATGGACCCATCAAGACAAGTTCTTCACAGCCCGTCTCGGCTCCAATAAGCTGGCTTGACGTGGTTGCTTTTGCAAAGGCTAGCCCAGGCGAATTCAGCCTCACAACAATGCCTGACGGCAGCCGTTGCTGTCGATTCTCTTATAACGGCGTCCATGTTGAAATCGCCGAGGATGATTGGAGACTGATATCATCTGGAGCCCTAGATCGCTTCCCACTTGAACACCCCTTCGAAGAAGACGAAACTGCTGAGTTGGCGACGTTGGATATATTGGAACAACGTGCTTCGATTCTTTACAAGAAGGCGGACGAAGTGGCTGCTCGAGCCCGCATCCTTCATCACAGGCTTGGCCACAGGAAGAATGACCTGTCTCGTAGACGAAGTCAAGACAATGGAGGCCCAAGACATCAACCTACCAATACTCCTGGACGGCAGCACAGCTTTAGCCCCTCATACGACTTGCATGCAGACCTGCTACAGCAATTTTTGACAATGGCTCCATCCAATATAAAGCCACAGTCTGCCTCCGACGCTGGATTGTCAGCCATCAACCTTGGCCCGTCGTCGCCATCTGTTCATTCGCCGTATCATCACCAGCACCGCCTATCCACGCAGTCTTCGCGTTCCCCCGGAGGAACTCCGCTGGACAATCAGATGATGAATTCGGCGGAAAGCAGAGGAGAAATCTTGCGGTCACTCATTTGTCAAAGCACTGATCGACTTTCGAAAGGCGATGTCATAAACCCTCCCTGTGACCGGTGCCGCCGCCTGCGATTGCCCTGTATCAAGCATCTTACAGCCTGTCAGGGATGTACTAAGAAGCACGCCAAGTGTAGCTGGAAGTCAGTTACAGATGATGAAGCAGCGAGAGTTAAATATGAATTAGGGACTGAGGCGGAGACGATGGCGGATAGCGACAATGATGTTCTGGGCCCAAAAGACACTCGATATTCCCGAGCGCCCTTGGAATCTCGAAGTAGTATACTTAGTTCCGAAGGCACACCTAGACCGGGAAGTCGAGCCGACCCTGACATGAGCATACCAATGGTTCACAGCCCAGACTCTATTTCAATGGCACGACACGAGACACCAGACCCAAGGCCGCTAAACCTGGCAACTGGGCTGGGGGGAATACCTCGCATAAGGGAACCGATTCGCCCTAGGCATTTTGGGCCCATGCCAGGCGAGATGGATGCAATACGACGCGCGCAAGACCCATCTAATCCGCCGTCGAGATGACGACCGAAGCCCCTATCTTCTCTTTTTGATATTGACGACATACGAATGGCGTCCAGATAAGACGATACAAGGAAGCTCATGCGCGTAATGAAAATATATGAGGCATGAAATGTACGATTCAGAGACAACAGGTGCGCGGGACAGATGCATCAGTACAGAGCATTTCGAAGTGTCATTGTTTTTGAAATAATGTATATTAAATAGACTAAAATAGTCCCGATGGACTGAATAGATTCCTAAACAGCTACTCGAAATTAATTTTACTTGTGCCACCAGCCTACTATAAGTTATCTCAGACAGGCGGGCCGTCACGGCCTATGATGGAAGAGGGATGAACGTGGGAGTCTAATAAAGAAGACGAAGCTGCTTGCGTCTTTTGAAACATTGCGCCTTAATAACTCATTGCGATGTTATACTTGTGCAACCGTGTGTGACAAGGACATTGCAAGATGCTGTCCTACGGAGTAACAAGTGAGTTATGTGAGTTCAATGTTATGTTCAGAGAGACGGAGGCAGGCGGACAGAATTGGCCCGCATGTCTTGATTGACCGGGGACGGCCTGGACCGGCTGGATACTTGCAGCGTTACGCGCATTTCTATTGGAAAGGTGTGTATCTGAGCTCGTCGCTTTTGGCCACTTTTAGTCTCCGTGGCCACTCTGGTCACCCCGACTCCACATATGCCCACGCTAGTGAATACTTGGAACTTTGACACAGCACAAAAAAAAGTTGGAGCCTCATTTGACGCCTCCTAGTTGTCGCGACAGATTTCTTCCTTTCTCTGCCGTCTGCCTCCTCTGACGACTCAAAACGACCAATCCGTGCATATCGACGCAGATACATCTCACACCTCACATAGGAAACATAGACAACAAACGAACTGTCAGTTTATACTGAAGAATACACTTACCATGGCCCAACGGCAGCCTGCCGCATTCGCGGTAGGCCAAGACGATCGAAAACCTTTCCAACACTCACATGTCCCTGCCGAGCATGCGGCGCTTATCCAGTCCAGGGAAACGGGAGATGTGATCCCCGACGATGCGCCAACAGGGAAGGTCAAGGCTTTGCCGTTTGCAAAGTCGTGGGTGCACATGATGGCAGGAGGGTTCGTCTGGTCTCTACCTTGTCCTCTTCGGCGACAGACCTTTTACTAATAATGGCTCGACTATAGTGTTGGGGGAATGACCGCTGCGACCATTACTGCGCCGCTTGACGTGCTCAAGACCAGGCTACAATCCGACATTTACCAGGCGCAACTCCGAGCCGCTAGAATGGCTAAAGGACAGGCCTTGGCGGGATTGAATCCAGCCAGAGCCGCCCTGTATCATCTTACCGACACCCTGGACATCCTTGGCTCAGTATATCGTACTGAAGGCTCCAGAGCTCTCTTCAAAGGTCTAGGCCCCAATCTGGTGGGCATTGTGCCCGCAAGGAGCATAAACTTCTTTGTCTATGGCAACGGCAAGCGAATCATCTCCGAGTACTGGAATCGTGGCGAGGAGGCTCCTTGGGTGCATCTTCTAGCTGGCGTGGCAGCCGGTGTAGCGACGTCAACAGCGACAAACCCCATCTGGATGGTCAAGACCCGGTTGCAACTTGACAAGAACGTTTCGGAGCGCAGCGGTGGCGTCATGCAGCGACAGTACCGTAATAGTTACGACTGCGTGCGACAAATCATTCGCGACGAAGGCATTCGCGGCCTGTACAAGGGAATGAGCGCGAGCTACTTGGGGGTGGCCGAGTCTACGTTGCAGTGGATGTTGTACGAGCAGATGAAGGCATCGTTGGCCAGACGAGAGGAGCGCATCCAGCGCAGCGGGAGGGAAAAGACTTGGTGGGATAACTCGGTGGACTGGACCGGCAAGGCTGGTGCAGCTGGCGGCGCAAAACTAATTGCCGCCATTTTGGCATATCCTCACGAGGTACCGTGTTGCGTTGACGGTGTTGGGTGATGGCTCACAGGGTTGCTGACAATGATTTTCAGGTCGCCCGAACCCGACTGCGACAGGCCCCGATGGACAATGGCCTTCCGAAATACACCGGTTTGATCCAGTGCTTCAAGCTGGTGTGGAAAGAAGAGGGCATGATTGGTCTGTACGGCGGTCTCACGCCTCATCTGATGCGAACAGTTCCGAGTGCAGCCATCATGTTTGGCATGTACGAGGGCATCCTCCGACTTTTTAATACCCCTGCATAGACGAACGACAATTTACACGGCCGTAATCCCCGCCGCTTCAGCAAAAAGCAGTAGTGGACGCGTGCCTTGACTCCTCTTTTCTTGCAAAAGAGCACATATTTCTTCTTGATAACGGCATCAGTGGATCTCTGCTCATCTTGTTGCAACGCTAGATGCCGCGCGCAAGTGTATACTTTTGTTTTCTTTTTAATTTCCAGACATTGGCATACTCCTTCATCTTGTACAATACCTACAATAATGCCGCTCAATACAAGCGACATATCAGATAGACATTTGGGAATTGGGAAACGCTCATGGATAGTGAGCAGTGGCGTTTTGGGTTTGGCGGATAACTACATTACAACAGGCCACATTTCTGCATGGAATCCACACGCGTCCGCTATATATGTGTGTGTCCATATATGTGTCGTCGTCGACATCGTATGCCTCATCTAGAAAATCACCTTTGGCCCCCAACCAGCAGCAACCCCTCTCGCCCAATACAACGTGGCCGCAGAAGCGGCGTATACCGCTCCCGAAAAGACCATGATGCCGCAATACGAACCGCCGCTCGCCCTGATTATTGCACCAGCGACGGGGGCGCCGACCAAAACGCCGACACTCGCAACCAAATACGTCGTTCCGCTCCGCTTTCCATAGTCCTCAATCCGGCACACCCTACTCACGCACACGGGTGTAAGCGCAATCGTGGCGCCGGACCAGAACCCAAACAGGACCGTGAACGAAATCACAGCCATCCGACCGCCCGCGGCGGTGTACCACAATGAAAATATACTGGCTGCGCAGGCCGCCGCCGTCACCATGAAGCTGTTGAACGCCCCAAAGCGGTCGGCCACGAAGCCCGGCAGGGCCCTGCCCGGAATCGCGCCAACATTGAGCAGCGAGTTCATCAAGAGCGCCATGTGCGCCTCGAACCCGACGTGCAGCGCGTACGAAGAGATGTACGTGTAGGGAATGAGGACGGCGAGCTCGGCGAGGAAGACGGCCAGCGTGGCCAGGGCGTACTTGAGATCGAGCAGGGCGCCAAAGTCCATCCGCGCGCCGGCCGTCTTGTTGTGCGGCAGGCGCTTCTTGACGAGGCGGCAGGCGAAGAGGGCGGAGACGGCGCAGATGAGGCCGACGATGCGGACGGACCAGCCGAACCCGACGCGCGGCTCGGCGTACAGGATGACGAGCGGGAAGACGATGCCGCCTGTGCCGCCGGCCGTGCAGACGACGCCCGTCGCCAGCGCGCGCCGCTTGCCGAACCACTGGCCTGTTGTCGCGAGGCAGGGGTTGAAGAGGAGCGAGGCCGAGAGCCCGCCGAGGACGGAGAATGTCAGGAAGAATTGGTAGAATTCTACACAAGGCCGTGTCAAAATTGCTGGGATGCGCGGAAAAAGGGGGTGGGAGGGCGCGACAAACCCTTGCAGATGCTGAGAATCATGGCCATGACAACCATGCCCATGCTCCCTGGTACGATGAGCAGCTTGACATTGTACGCATCGAATATAGGTCCTACGCGGCCAGCAGTTAGAGGACCTCCCGGTTGCAGCTGTCGGTTTTGGATTGGTGGTTCAAAACACGGACCGACCTGCACGCCGCACGAGAACATCAAGAACGCGTACGTGCTAAAGATCCAGCCCGTCGTCGACTCGGGCAGGCCGGAGAGCTCGTGCTGCGACACGCGCGCCTGCAGGACGGCGAGGGCGTTGAGCCAGCCCATGGGGGCGAGCAGGCCGCACCAGCAGCCGAGGATGGTTGTCCATGCCTCGCGCCCGCCGTCGGGGTAGTCCCCGTTTGTGTCTTTGCTTTCTGGGTCTGCCGGACGCGCATGTTGGCAAGTGTATCCCCGCGGGACGGGGGGTATTCTCCCCCCTTGGGCAGACGAACCTGTGTGTTTCATTGCAGATGGCGGCTAGACGTGGGATGTCGAAGTAATACACCGGGGCAAGGAAGCGAGGCGTGGTATGGCTCGTTTACAGTTTCTTGGTTTGGCCAAGGGCGGATTTATAGACGAGATGAGCTGTGATGGGGGCTTGCATTGACCGTCGTCGAGATTTGCTCATGGATTTCGGTGGGCATTGTTTGCAAAGCGTCAACGGTCTGTGGGATGCTGAAGGACCGGGCATCGGGCATCGGGCAAGGAGGATGGATCATTGAGAACTGCATTCTTATTGAGTGAGTGAGAGAGAGAGAGGCTCTTGCTTGTTGTGACGTGAGAAATGCGGTGTAGATTCAACAGTTTGCTGGGCCGGGCTTGACGGACGGCGCCGAGGAGCTGATGAGCCTTTGTTTGTCTGGGCGGGAAACCGGCCGAGGGAGATGCCGGGGTGCCATTTTGCTCGTGCAGCGTATGAAATAGGAGCTTATACGTCTCTGGGTGTCGTTGTCGACGGAATGGTTGGGAAGATGGTGTGACCGAGGAGGTTTCGTGGACTATATTCCGCGTTACACTGTGGAAATGGGTAAGCGAGCATTTGATGGCTTGGGCCAGCCAACTGCCTGCCGTCTCGTCATGTACTAGCCGCCAGGCTGGAAGATGGAACTGGCACGCATGGTAAAAGTAGATTTTACTATATACGGGAATGCTGCCTGTTTCACCACAGACAAGTGTCATCTTGGGAACCACCACCAACATGCTGCACCCGGATGCTTGCTAAACGCCCCCGGACAGATGGAGCGCCTTTTCAATGTCCGTCACCCCCAGGGCGCCCTCCAACGAAGACATAGCTCCGCCCGTGGCGCTGTCCAGGAACGCGTCGACCTGAGGGAGGCCGACGCCTTGGAGGAGCATGGCAACAGCTTCGCCTACGGCCTGGACGGCGCCGGGCCCGGCACCACTCTTGGAGAGGCCGAGGAGCTTCTCGGCAAAGGTCACGCCGAGCGCGTCCTCGAGCTGCACGAAGGGAGTTAGTCTGATGCATTGCTGCTGGGGGACGTGGGACGAGGACCAGGCAAACCTTGGGGAGAGCACCGCCGAGGAGGGTGTCGAGTGCGCCTTCGACGGCGGTTACACCGACGCCATCTTCTAGCTGGAGTACGACGTTGCCGACCTGCGTGATGAGAGATCGCTGGCTGAGCTCTGTGGCGGACACTGTTAGCAAAGTGGTTGACGAGTGTGGTCGATTGTGAAAGGCTTACTGGTGGGCGCAGCCAGGGCCGAGCCGGCAAGGAAGAGAGCGGCGGCGAGCTCGAAGCGCATCTTGGCGAAGCGAGGTGGTTGGCAAGAAAGGAGTGAATGGCTAGCCGTGGCTGAGGGTTCTGGTTATGAGCTGGTGGACAGGATTTTCGAGGCCTTTTGTACTCGAGTCGACGGGATATACATATGTAATTGATTCCGGTCGTTGCATCCGCCGATGAACAGCGGCCGTCCGATGCGGAAATTGGAATCAGTTGTTATCAATATCGTGGTCCACCTTTGATAGAGTCGGAATTTATATCGCCTCGTCTCGGTATCTCAATGTTCATCTAATGTTTGCATGGCAACATCAAGATCGACATGGCAACCTCGGAGTGAAGGATAGCTTGCCATCCGATCGTTGCAATATCAAGTCCGTCACTAGGCCTTGGAGAGCGAGGTCAGAGCGCGGCGGCCGGGGAGTAGCTCTCCTCTTCAACTGCTTTCATCTGAAGCTGCCTTTTCGTCTGATCCTTGTGTCGGGGTGCAGAAGCGGGTAATCTGGTTGGGACTTGTGAGGGCTGTCTCGCTGGTCCATGTTCAAGATGAGGCCCCAGGCGGTCATGGCGTCTAAATCTGGCAGATGCCGGATGAATCTGGGGGGCTATAAGAGCACTATTGAGGAGTCTCTAGTTCTTTGTACATTGGTCTTGGGGGCGTCACTTTTGATAGCAGAAGTTCTCCGCGGGTTCTGTTTATTCTGCGGACAGGGTCCAACTTGAGCTGCCTGTGACGCCGAGTCTCATTTCTGCAGATATCTAGACATTTCCAGAGAAAGTAAACATAACTGAGAGGATAGATATTATGCTTTGTGCCCCACTTTGTGTTTAATGAACTAGTGGCTGCCCGCTTAGATGTTTGCTCGTCAATCGGAAATGAGATGGTTGATCCAACGGCGATGTGGCGCTTGCATAGCACCGTCGTCTGTGTAGCACTCAGTTGGCCGGCAAACCTTGAACGAAAAATCCCGCTGCCGAATACATGGCTGGCGTCTGGTGAGTTATCAATTATGACGCTTCTCTCATTTTATCCCGAACTCCGTGGCACAGAGCAAGCAATGCGACGTAGAGCTTCGCTATACTTGGCATGAACGGACTTTCGGGGGCTTGCTTATCTATGGGGTTTCGCCATGTGAACTTATTGAAATTATTGTTTGCGGCAGCGATTACCGATTACCGTGCCTGCAAGATACGCCGGTACACTGTCACGTATATACTGAAGAGTACGTGAGAGGCTCGGATGGAAGGACATTCGATGTACTGCGGCTTTCTCATTCTGGCTGAATACATGCATTGTTACGGACACTGTTTCCGCTTGTCAAGTCAAGGTTGAAATTAAGATGCCAGCTTCAAACGGCCTCACAAGTCGGTGGACATTGTTCAGATTGTGGGAGATGTCGACTGTGAACATGAGCTTTTCGTTAGACTGCTTCGTAGCTGAAAATGCTTTCCGTCTTTGGAGCCGAAAGTGAATTAGTCTCAAGGCAGAGCGGTAGTGGCTCTAGTTATATAAGGTGTAGGTGTGGTGGCTGAGGGAGAAGTCATCCAAATCCCAGTCACATCACATGTAGGAAACCACGAGAATGAGAGGCTTAGTCTAAACTCTGCAAGTTTGATTCTTGTATCAGCTTGGATTACTGATGAAACTTGGATTGGCGGAAGGTATCTGCATTCTGGTTGTAAAATACCTGTGTACATGTAAAAAGGTAGCCGTAGCTAAAGCCTGCCTTGTTAATCCTACAAGGTACCTTTATATACAAATATATATATATATATAAATACATGTTAAATCTCTTAGCCATAAAGCCACTTACCTAGGCAAGTTACAAGGGAAAAAAATATACGGCTTAGCCGGGACTTAAACCCAGTATAGAGGTGTTAATAGCTTGAAATAATATACGTCTCTGAAAGGCCTTAGAAACGCACTTTTAACCGTAAATTTGTAACGGCTTAGGTTCCCAAGGGATAAACTAGTCGTAGTTTATGTTAGTAAAGCTACTAGGGTAGTTAATTTAAGTAATTAAGTATTATATTAATAATAGGTTATAAATTATAATTAAGTAATTAGAGTTAAAGAGTTATAAGTAAAGCTTATTTAATATAATAATTTATATTAAAAGCTAAGAAGTTAAAGTTTATTTATAAAGTAAATTTAAGGGTCCTTATATATTATAGTATTTACTTAAAGTTTATATAAACTTTAAGTAAATTATTATTATATTACTATAAGTAATTTACTTATAATATTTATAAATATTTTATATTACTTATAGTACTCTAACTATTAATTTATTAGCTATTATACTTATACTACTTAGTAGCTTATATAGCTAGCCTAACCTGTAACTTATACTATAGCTTATAATTAAGTTATAATATAATATCCCCTTTTTTATAGTTTTATCCTTAAAACTTAAGCTTTATTTTATAAATAGCTTATAGTCCCTTTTTTTATTAGTTTATTCTTTTCCCTCTTTTATGCCTTTTTTGCTTTCTTATTAATATTATATTTAACTATATAATAAAATCTAAAAAATTGTATTCTGCTAATTACTATAATACTATTACTACTTTTATTTAGGAGTAAAAGTTAAAAGTCTCTTTTTATACTTATTATTTTAATAAGAGTTTATCCTATTAAGTTATTAAGGGTATTAATTATTATTTAAGGTGTTTTTTTTTAGGTTATTTTTATAATAGTTCTTATATTCTTATAGCGAATTATATATATAGGGTTTTCTACTATATTTATATTCTAGCTAATATATTTTAGTAAATTATATTATTAAGGAGCTTTATTAGCTTAAAAAAAAAGAGAAAATAGCTAAAAAGCTTATTATAAAGCGTTATAAAAAGCAGGAAAAGTTGATTTATAAAGCTTAGTATAATATAAATAAGGCTTTTAACTATCTTTTATAGTTATATTATATAAAGTATTAGTTATATAAAAAGAGTATTAAAATAGCTTATTATAATTTTAAGTTTTTAGAGGAAATAAAGGAGGTAAATTATAAGAAAGAAGAGAAAAAAGCTTAAAAGCGTAAGTTAAAGCAAGTTTAATAGTAAGAATTTAAGGCTATTTATAATACTTAAAACTAGAGTACCCTTAATATCTTAAACTAGGGCGCTTTACTTAATGCTAAGTTATAAGCTACTAATAGTACTATTATAGTAGTATTTAATAATTCTTTAAATTAATTATAAGCTCTTATATATTTTCC
>AZNH01000085.1:0-91356 GCA_000814955.1 Metarhizium guizhouense ARSEF 977
TATTTAATATAATAATTTATATTAAAAGCTAAAAAACTAAAGTCTATTTATAAAGTAATTTTAGGGGTTCTTATATACTATAATATTTACTTAAAGTTTATATAAACTTTAAGTAAACTATTATTATATTACTATAAGTAATTTACTTATAATATTTATAAATACTCTATATTATTTATAGCGCTCTAACTATTAATTTATTAGCTATTATACCTGTGCCGCCTAGTAGCTTATACAGCCGGCCTAACCTGCGACCTACGCTGCAGCCTACGACTAGGTCGTAACAGTATTAAAGAACTAGTTTAATACTTATATATAAAATAATTATAAGTTAAAGTAGCTACTAGTAATAGAAAAATAATTCTATAACCTTATTAAGATAAATATCTAGATACTTATTAAGCTATTACTAGGTAAAGTTACTTTAAATAATAAATAAGTATATAATAAAAAATACTTAAAAGATATTAATTTTTATATATAAGCTAGATAAGTTATATAAGGTAATTAAATAAAAGACTTTTATGCCTTAAAAGATCTTTATATAATAGTAGTATATATAATATTACTATGATTTTTTTATATAATTATTATTTTATTAAACTTAAAATAAAGTTAATATAATATAATAATTATATTCTTAAATATAAAAGTATAATAAAAAGTATATATAAAATAACTATAAAACTTTAATAATAAATTTAGCTAAGTATATTTATTAAAATAAGTATTATATAGACTTTTAATATTATTATTATAATAGTTTAATATAGCTTATATATATTTAAAAGAGCTAGAATTTATACTATTTATATTAGAACTCTGTTTTTTTTAATAAAATAATAGAGTTTATATTCTTTTATATATTAATAATATAATTATTATAGTACTTATTAAATAAATAATTAAGAATATAATTAAGTTAATTACCTTATAATTTAAAATTAAGGAAATTAATAAGGTAATAAAGTTCCTAGATCTTAAAATTAAGAGAGATTAATTATAATATTATATTTAAATTAATTAAGAGAAATTTATTAATAAAATTATAAAGAAATTCTTCCTTAATTAATAACTTAATAAAGTATAAAGCTTTTAGCCTTTAAAAACTAAAATCCTAGTTAATTAAAAAAAACTAGATATAATAATACTATTTATAAACTAGCTTAAATATACTAGTAATTTAAACTTTCTATTTATAAAAATAAAACCTAATATTATATATACTATATAATAGTTATATAAGGCTAATTAAGGCCTAATTAAGATCTATATTTAAATACTTAAACACCTTTTTAAATATATATTAATAATAAAATTATATAAGGTTTATCTTAGTAGTAATTACTATATTACAAATTTTAAGCTTTATATTTATATAAATATATCCTTTATAATAGACTTAATAACTTACTTTTTAATAGTAAGCTATATTATATTTATTATTAAAGTACTAATTTATTAAAAGTCAGTTAAGTAAATACTTATAATAATAAGTATAATTAAAGCTGAATTTATTAACTTTATACTAGTAAAAATAAGCTTATTATAAATATTATAATTCTTTATTAACTTAAAAATATTATAATTAAAGCTATTAATCTTATTTATAAATAGCTAAAATACTAGGTTAATAATATTAAATAAGAATAATATAACTTAAGCTACTTTTAACTTTATTAAGTTAGTATAAATAAGATAATAATTAATAAATTAATAAAAGTACTTATACTAGTTAAATATACTTAATTTATTAAGTAATTTAATCTAGGTAAAGTTTAAGTTACTTACTAATATTTTCTTTTATAATAATTACTAAAAAATATTATAAATAACTTTACTTTATTAAATATAAAAAATATATTATTAAGCTTAGCTAAAAAGTAGTATTAAATATAAAATAGTATTATATATAAAGTCTAGCTTATACCTTTTATAAATAATATACCTTAGTAGTATTTCTAGCTTACAGAATTAACGCACTCCTTTTATCTGTGTTCCGCTGTAACGTTCAACAGAACGTAAACGTAGGCGATACCTCGGGCCCGTATCTGATGTTGCCTGGTCCAGGGTAGCGGCCGTAGATGGTCCTGGGTTCTGCTCTCCAGCAGCCTCTCTTTCGTTCCTGACAACGCCACTGGTGCTGGTGTCATTATGTACGGCATCAATTAACCCTACATTTACACTAGGAATTTCTGGGATGGATGTTAATAATTCTGGCGGCGCGCTGCCGGGGAAACTTAGGATCTGCACCTGATCTGCCTGTGATAATGCGGTTCGGATGGTCTGTTATCGAGCGCGTTCTCGCTGCGCGTGTTTTCGTTCCAGTGCACGAGCACGGCGCTCCTCGTCGCTGATGGCCTTCTTTGGCCGACCTATATCTGCTAAGAGCAAACAAATATCAATAGGAGATTCTGTATTGCTACTCCGTATGTATGAGTGTCGATGAGTAGACAGGATTCTAATGGCAGCTGCCTACTACTTCTCGTTCTTTCTTTGTTCTTCCCCCTATTCTATCTGCCCTGCCACGTTTAGCCTTTGCATTTTTTTACGTTCTATTATATTTATTATTCTCATTATCTATACTACATTCAAACGCGGCAACCGAAAGGTGCTCGTAATGCCATTCGCTGGTATATCGCTATTTGCTTTGTCTGTGCCGTTGCGCCACAGCCAGAAAGGACGTGATAGAGCTGCGGTGTGATTCCGGTGTGATGACTTAAATTACTTCCCATGTGGCTGGGGCCGGCCATGATGATGGATGAGAGGATAAAGATGATACAGACCGTGAGATGGAGTTCTAGAAGCTCTGAGCCGTCTTCTATGACTTGAACAGGGATGCGTCACAGCTTTCGAGCCAATAGCAGTTCTGACAGGCATTTGTCACACGGTCCAAGCCAATCATTGCATTACGCCTTCTCGCTGGGAGCAGGGTCCCGTCGCGCTTCAGCCAAGCCGATGATGCCAGATGCAGCGATTTTTAACAATTCAATCACGTCCAAGCTGCAGTAGCTCACGCCTTTTATAGGTAATGCACAGTTTCAAAAATGAGAAAAGGCCCAAGAGCGCTTTGCAGGTATGTGCATGTTCTTCTATTCCGTGCATCCCCATTTTGCGCACGCTGCTCTAGCTTTGACAACTTTCGTGCTGTTAGTATCCCGTCCTTGAATTTCACCGAGTCCCCACCATACAACCTGTCAAACACACTCACAAGACTGAACACAGCTCACAGCTTACAGCTGAATGAAAGACTGGCTGCTTGATTGTCCCCGCAGTTACATTCAGGGCTCAATAACTCCAGCGAGGTTACCATATCCACGACATGGATAGCGAGTCCACAGCGGCTTTGAGCCGTTGAGTCAGGGGTGAAAGAGGCCGGCTTGACCCCAGTGGCCAGAACAGCGATACTGACTAGCAACGACCCCGGTGCGGAATAAAGATAAGGGACGGAACGTACAAGTGGAGAGAGCGGCCAACTGCAGAACCAGTCAATCATGAACATGGGCTTGACGCTAGTGCATGAGGCCAGGCTTGATGGGTTCGGAGATAAACACCCAGGGACTACCGTCCCGTCGGCATTTTGTCATGCGAGCTTATCAGCTAACCACCCTGGTTTGACGGTGACGTGACATGGATGCCAAGGCTCGATTTAGGCTTGCAACTCAATCGTTATGTACCCTGACATTCCAAGCTGATGAGCATTTTGGTGCCTAAAACAACTGCTCGAGCCGCGCCCGCGCGTGCCGACCAGCAATTTTCGGGACATTACCGTTTCTTAGCTGACAAGATAGATCCCAATGGTCTAGCGATTGAGCAACATGTTCATGATACCATCCAGTCCCCCTAGACGGAAAAAAACAGCGCTGTGGCCAAGAAATTCAGCATTTCATGGCATCGGGTCCACAGAGAGCGATGGACGTATGTACTTTGGGGTTTGCCAAATGAAGTCATACATGTCAAGTCTAAAGAGTCAACAGTTTTCTCAAAACGACTAAGAGATACAGCCCGTGGCCGTCGATGGACACGGCTCATATCGCACTGTGAGTTTACCCAGCAGACTGATAATGAAGAAATTCAACTGCGTGGCTGGCCCTAACGTCTTACGCATATCCTTTAGCCGTTAGACAATGCTTTCCTAACCATTCAAGCACCTCAAGCGCCAATCTGGTTGAATACCAGACCCCTGTAAGAGAGAGATGTCTGCATGTCATCCACCCAGAATTATTGGTTCTGACCGAGTCAGTACGACCACAAACCCCCAAGATTCGTACCATTTAATGTGGTTTAAGGAAGATTGGCATCCTGCCTTGGAACCCACAGCCTATCCTTGATCAGACGGGAAAAGCACAACTAGCCCCCAGGGTCAGAGGTAACATGTTACCCGTAACACCTGGAAAGGGCTATACTTGACCCACGTTGACATCTATGTGTGGAACGAATCCACAGCCTCCAGATAATAGTTCCATTTAATAACCCGACCGATTGTTTAGGCGGCCCGTTTTGGTGTTTAGGACCCTATTTGAGGGCTCAGGTACGAACCTCCAAATCCCATCGTAGTTTCCAAATGAAAGATTTAGGAGGTAATTTAAATCAACTTGAATTCTTATAGAACCAAGAGTATAGACTTATTTGGGTCACGGCAAAAGTCTCTAATCCGAACCATGCTAGAGCGGTCATCGAAAGAGCCTTGATCACACAAGAGCTTTATCAGGCCACGATGGAAGTTATACCAGGACAGGAGCGAGTCAGGATTGCTTCCGATGTCGAACGGCTGCAAATTAATCTTCTCTACAGTCAATGCTGGATGCCGCGTAGTCGAAGGGATCTTTGGTACGACTTATTCTGTTGTTTCATACCACCTCTGTGCTCCTTCAGAATTACTCGTTAGATTTGCTTGGCGAATTCATGCACGCCCTGATTCAAGCCCTTCTTCCTATTACTAGGTACGCGTAAGCTTACACCGCGTATAATTTATACGTAATGCCCTATCCAGTCACATAAAACTAAGTTTATATGCTTAGAATCAGAAATAGTAAGAATAGAATATTAAAGAGCTAGTAGCTAATAAGATAAATATATATATAAGGTCCTGCTAGTATTATTACTAGAAGAGTTAAACGATAATATTAAATCTAACTTTATCTATTCACTTTTTACTTATTTTCCGATATACTTAGCCTGGCTTATTTAGCCCTTACCTTGCCTTTTATAGCAGCTCTTCCTTAAAGCTACCTAGAAGAATAGACAACTCCCTTTAAAGTTGATCTTCGGGTTAATACTAATCGTGACGGCACAGTTGATCTCAGCGGCAAGACTAATAGCAACGGCAAGGATACATGGTCAGAGACCTCTAGCGCCCTTTTCCTCCCAAATATAGGGGTTACCGGGCGCCATTACAGGGGTAGTAACGCCTCAACCTGCCATGATGCTTCCACAAATGCGCAATAGGCACTAGAATACATGGCCCCGATGCGCACAGTGCTTATACCGGATATTAGCGACTCTGCCACAGCAACTATTGCTATAAATAATCTTGTAGCTCGAGAAAACGTCCGCATTTTTCTTGATTATCCGGGAAGGATCGCGGAAATTAACTTCAAGGACCTTATTAGCGGGAGGCTACTACTACCTGCCGAGAACGACCGTTAGGTGTATCTCGAGAATAACACGCCTATTCTAGCAAATAAGTTACAATAAGGCTTGACCCTAGGCATTAACACTCGTAATACTAGACGCCTAGGTAGATAGAACAGGAGGGTTTTAGTCGAGTTTAAAGTTATAAACAAAAGCAGGTTCTTGTCCGACAAGGTTATACTACGCGTCGCCCTAGTCTTAATACACTATTACCTTTAACTCGTCGAAAAGGTCTTTATTACTAAAAAACCTCTTAACAAAGAGATAACTAAAGCTAAGGCGAGAGTTAAGTAAGGTATCTAGAAGAATATACAAAAAGCAGGCATTAAGGAGCCGCTCTATTACCTCAATATAGATTACACTTAAGCTTAAAATATTATAAAGCTAGTATATACTAGTATTCCCGGACTATTAGGACTAATTACCTTACGCATCTACATGGCAGGAGTACCGGTTATTACTAGTATTAAGCAGACTAAAAGGTTACTTTTCTAGGATTTATGACGAGAGGGGATAACAGCTGTCCGCCTAGGCGGGTTTCTAGTAGTTCTTAAGCACAAAACACTTAAAGCCGGAGGTAATATAGAGTCGATTCCTCCTTATATACTTAACGGTAAAAAGTACCCTGCGAGCAAGATTATTATTAGCGCTATAAATACGCAAACACCTTAAGTGCTAGTATATCTCCAGGCTTAAAAAACCTAGGATCTAATAGCGCTTAACACGATATAGCTTTTTATTAAACACGTAAATAAGGTTCTTAGCTTCCTACCCGCTAAGATATTACGCGGCTAGTAATTAGCTATTTTAGATCTAATAATAGGCTATAAAGCGCTTAATAAGCTAGATTAAAATAGCTATAGCAACGTGTCCTTAACTAGTAACTTAACAGCTTAAAACTCAATTATTCTTATAGTCCGCGAATTCTTAGCTGATAAATCCACTAAGAAGGCTATTACTTATAGCGCAGACAAGATAAAGCAAGTACTAAGTACTCTCTAACAGGAAACTAGCATTACGGACAAGGATATTATGAGAATTCCCGCTGTTATAGCTACTATAAACTCGCTAAAGAAGTGGTTATATACTCGGGAGGGCGAGGGCCTAGGTAGCGGCGGCAATAAGTTCTTACTACTAAACTCGGCGTTCCCTAGCCAGGTTAATAGTGTCCCTCTGTCCGATTCCGTTTTTATAGCGCCTAAGCTATAAGGTCTAGTCATGGATAGCAAGAACATTATAGAGAAGATATCAAGGGAAGCCTACACCGCCGCAGGCTTCAATGTAGATTTCATCGATAAATAGGACCTCCACTTGGCAAGCGGAGACTTGCACTGCTACACAAACACGTACCGTGCCCCGTCGGCGCAGTGGTGGTAAGGATCTTATAGATTGATGGACTTCTGGTCAGTGTGGTAAATAATATAACAATAAAATAATATACGGCAATACATACTATATAATACGCATTTTCTGATATTATAACAATACAATATGCAGTTTACCATATTGTGACAATACAATATTAGCCGATTCATATTGGCAATATATTGCTTATATTGTTTGGTGAGATGTAGGGTAAAGATCACTTGTTTGCTGACAGTAGCATCGGCGAAAACACCAGACAATCAACCATTGTATCGGGTAGGTGTCGGTGATCTGCACTCGGCTGATGCAATCTTAATAACGCCACCAAATGAAGGTGTCACCACGAACCCCCCACCACGAACCCCTGAGGTTGGGATGTGCTTAGCGGGCCAGTCCTTTGAACGCTTTCAGTTCTGCCTTTCTTCAATGAGGTCAATTTGCTGTTGCCAAGCACGCTTCTGGCAAAAGTAAGCCCGTTGCTAGTCCCTTACCACAATGCCTCAACACCGCTTGCATTTTGTTCAAACATCGCAAACTAAAGGTTCTACAGCATCCGACGACTATTTGGCGCTGCAAGGGTTATTAAACATCATGTAAGCTGCATGCGGCTGTCGAAAGGTAAAACGTAGCCCAGTCAACTTTATCCAAGAACTATACATAGCTATAGGTTTCTATACTACGCTGAAACCTGAGACCTTCAACTCTGCAAAGACTATTTAACTGGCGTGTATTTGTCTGGAAGCGTATATCCTGCTAGTAGCTACCTGATTTCTGCATTAAGCCGCCAAAATACAAATACTAGAGGCATCGAAGAAACATGAGCATGACTCTGGTATGCTCCCATGTGCTCATCTACAACTATTTATTGCCTCTGTTAAGCTTCAGTGTCAACGCGTTTTAGCAGCTGGGCCTCCCAGGTTTGGCATTCTTTTTGTTGGCTTGGTACGAGCCATGTACTAAGCATGACACGCAGAAGAGTAGCTGCCTAGTGGCACGGACCGTGCTACTAGGTATTTATATGTATGAGAGTTGTCAGCCAGAATTTAATAGAAGCAAGTTCAATCGCAACACTTTTGCCTCCCTTCGCACCTAGCTTCACTTTAAGGTCTAATTTGTTATTAGGGCTTTAAAATCTCTTATATACCTTACTTTAAGCTTTTTCTAGCTTAGCTTTATTACTAATATAATTTTAAATATTTTTAATTTATAATTACTATAAAAATTTAATATACTAGACCTTAAGTAATACTTTTATTATCTTATTTATAATTATATTTTTTAATTTTACTTAATATACCTTAATTTAATTATTTTAAACTTATTAATATAACTAGTACTAGTAAATATTAATATAATAAAGTTAAGTAGTTAATTTTATTAACTTTTTAATTAATAGCTTAATTATTTATTTATTATTAATTTTTAATTATAAAAGCTTATTTAATTAAATTTCTAAAAATTATAGTAGTTTTCTTATAGCTATTATTTTTTTAGCTACTTTTAATACTATAACTAGCTCGGCTTTTATACTAGAGGTTATTATAATAATTTACTTTAATACTTTCTATATAATTAGCCTACTATATAGCTTTAATATATAGCTTTATAAGCTTTTTTAATCTTTTATATTATTAGTAAATAATATATTACTTAAACTAATAAATATTTTAATTAATTTATTATTTTATTAATTATTATTTCTAAGTTATAAAGCAAATAATCTAGTAAAATAAAGGTACTAAATTACTCTATTTACTACTTTATAGTATATATTATTTAAATTCAGATTATATTATATTAATTAGTTAATTATAAATATAATATCTAGCCTTATTAAAATAGCTATTAATAAAATAAATTTAACCTTTTATTAATAAATTTTAATTAACTTTTTTATTACTTATATCTCCGATTTTAATAATTCTTCTTAGCTTATAAGTATTACTAGTACTTTACTTTCTAATTAAACTAAGAACTTATATATTATTTTATTTATATATATATTTTAAGTTAATTAAATTATTTTATTTTACTTATTTTTTAAAATATAAATACTAAGAAACTATTTTAGCTTACTTAATTATATTATTTTATATTAACTTTTTAAGTTTTTTATAGCTTTCTTAGTAATTTTTTTATTAGCTTTTTTATATACTTAAATAATATTATTAACAAAGAAAAATACTATTATAAAGCTTTTAATTATAATATATAGCTCTTATAAAACTAGTTAAAAACCTAGGTCTTAAAGGCTTTTTATTAACTTTTTTTACTATAATAATAGTAACTTTTATAAGCTATAAAGTACTTTCTTTAATTATAATACTCTATTATATTTCTTATAACTTAATAGTATATATATATAAATAATTTTATCTAATTTATAATTAATAAATATATTAATAGTATTTATTTATTCTAGTTTAAGATTATATTAAGTGGTTATTATTATTAGCGCTTAGAATAATATACTAGCTAGTATTATTACTTAAGTTAGAAGAGTATTTTTTTCTTATTAATTCTTATATATAATAAACTGCGCCTTATATTTCTAGAAATAATTATACTTATTTGTTTTATAGGTGCTCTTTGCTTTTTAACTTATAATTAAGAAACCTTAATAAAAGAATTTATTTAACTATATAATATAAAGTGCTTTTATTATACTTTAATAAATTTATCTTTAAATAAGTAACTTTTAAGGTCTTTTATAGTCTTTAAAGCTTCTAGTAAATCTCTCTTATATAGTTAAAATTTAATTCTAGTATTAAATACACTATAAATTATTATTTTAATTTAAATTAAATAGAATTCGTAGAATTAATAGTTAGTATTAATTTGCTTTACCTTAGAGTCGTAGTAGTTTAAGTTATAGCCTTTATTATCCACCCCCTTAAGATAATTAAGTCGGTAGCGAATTAGCAAGCTAGCTGTGAATATAGCTTCCGGACTCTTCTCAAGCTCCGGGTCTGTCAGTGGCGGCGTAGGGTACCCTAGCTCGTCTGACCTTTCACATGCATTATTATCCTCACCGTCCGGTTCATCTTGTATGCTTGTGTCCACAACGATCTCATCCAAGATCTCTTCTTCATCTGACTCATCAGAATTATTGAATGTTTCTTCTTCGAGTATAGACTCGTTGAAGATAATATCTTGGGTTAAGATAACCTTATTCTTGTGCAGAACTTATATCTTATAGATGTTTAATAATTAGTAGCCTATAAGATACCTAATATATACTCTTAGTTTAAGTTTTTATTTTCTCTAAAGCTTAAGTTAAGTATCTGCTGTTATCGCAAAAGCCTTACAACTATAAGCCTTCAAATGACTAATTATCGGTTGCTTCTAGTGTAGCTAACAGACAGACTGTCTGACAGACCATCTGAGGGTAGTCTGCCAGACCGTAGTCTGATAGACCAGCGATTTTTATCAGACCGACAGACCGGAGCAGGCCGTCTGTCTAGGTTAGTCTAGGTGGTCTAGGTTGGGCTGAGTAGGTCACTATTAGTTCGCCGCCCTTTAAGTAATTGTAAGGGGCGTGTTTTTTTTATATAGTACTTTTTTAAGCGCTTAAAACTATTTATTCCCTTTTATATAGCTATTTATATATATATATATATGCCCGCGTTAACTTATTATATTGTCTAGTAAGGCCTTTAGCCTTGTGTTTATACTGCTATTAACTATATTACTTTTACCTTTAACCCTACTTAATAATAGTTTATATATTATACTAGGCCCTCTATTATTTAAGACGAATATACTATATTATAAAGTTAATATTAACTAGGGGAATATCTAGTACTATAAAAAATATCTTATAAGCACTAAAAAAAGGCTATATTATAAATAAGTTATTAGTATAAAAATTAAAGAGTTATAAATATATTAGTATAAGGCGAATTTAAAGCATAATAAAGTGTATTACTAGCTTTATAAGCTCTACTATAAAAAGAAGAGCTACTTAATTACTTTATATACCTTATTAAGCATATTTTACGCCGTAAAGCACTTACTATAATAGCACTAAATCACTGAATTTAGTAAGACTTGTCCTAGTTTAAGTACCCTATTTACTCTAGTAACTTTATTAGTATCCTTTTTATTATCTTCTTTATTACAGCAAGTTAACCTAGGCTTTTAAATCACCTCTTACTTTAATAAAAGAGCATAAAAAGCTCACTTTATAAACTAGATTATCCTTAAAAATATTATATTCTACTAAGCGTTAAGTAAACAACTTAAATAACTAATAGTAAATAATAGAGAACTTATAAGTTAATTACTACCCAGGTATTATACTACTATTTATTTATAGATCTACTAAACCTTTACTACTTAATAGTAAACTATCTTTAATCTTATTAAGAACATAAAAAGCTCTATTTATTTAAGCTTTAATTTATAAACTACTTTAAATATATTTAATTATATTAAAATTATTAGCTACTTTATTAATATTAAAAGCAAGAAACATAATATACTTCTAGGACTACTACACCTAATCGGCCTACACTCTAGTAAGAATATAGCCTTCTATATTAAAGAGGTGGTTAACTAGTATAAATTAAGCTTAAAGCTTAAGTATTTTATACTTAATAACGCTAAGAGTAATAATACTTACTTAAAAACACTTACTAGATAGTTTCTAATAGACGTTTATTATTACTAGTTATATTATATTAGCTATATTATTAGTATTATTATCTGGGCTGCTATTTTTAGCTTAAATATTAGTACCTTTAAGGCAGAGCTTTATAGGGCTATTAATAAATTTAAATTTAAAGCCTAGGCCAAGAAAAGAGCTATTAATAAGCTTTATAACTTTATTACTTATATTTATTAAATAAATTAGTAATAATAAGCTCTTTAATAATTATAAACTAAGCTCTTAAGTAATAATACTATTTTTACCCTTAAAATTATTATTAATAGTAAAATACACTAGAACTCTATTTATATAATAATTAAACGCAGTAAGTTTATATTATTATATTATCTTTAATTACTAATAACTTATTTATTATTTTAGTACTTAAGCTTTATAGCGCAATTAAGCTCTA
Organism: Metarhizium guizhouense ARSEF 977; assembly: GCA_000814955.1. Taxonomy (NCBI): domain Eukaryota; kingdom Fungi; phylum Ascomycota; class Sordariomycetes; order Hypocreales; family Clavicipitaceae; genus Metarhizium; species Metarhizium guizhouense. Next base: position 12,063 of record AZNH01000085.1, read on the forward strand.
TTAATCCCGCTAGTAAAAGCCTAAAAATAACCTTAATTACTATGATTTAATAAAAGACTTTCTTAATACTATAAACTAGGTTAAATTAAAGCGTTTTTATAAGTTCCTAAAACCGTTTTATATTCTTATAAAGATAATAGAGGGTAATACTAATAAACTAGGGGTAAAAAGCAGCTATAATATAGTATAAAAGACTTTAAAGATAATAGACTACCTATTTATTAAATTTAAGCAAGCTATATATAAAACTTAACTTAAAAATACCTCTTATTTTAAGTCTAGTATTAATTACAAGTAAGCTAAGCTTAAAAACTATTATATTAAGTCGGATAGAACACTTATTTACTAAGTAGTTCTAGCACTATATCCTTCTTATAAATATAACTACTTTAAGAGGCACTAGAAGAAGGCTATAAGTAAGCCTTAATAGTATAATAATATATAATCGGCTATTAGTAATCTGTTTAATAAATACTAGCAGCACGCTAAAGTTAAAACGGAAGCTCAGACTAGGTTTTCGGAAGATAATAGTATTAATACTAATACTAATAAATACAGCTCGTTTAGGAAGAGGTCAATCAGCTCGCTAAATGCACAGCAGAAAAAGGCCAAGGCAGTTAACGAGCTTAACAGATTCTAGACACAGCAAATTTATACTAAGAATCTTAATATTATAAGCCCTCTTAAATAGTAGAGCTAATATTAATATAAATATCTAGTCTTATATTAAATAGTACTAGATCTATTCTTTATTCCTAGAATAAGTACTAAATATAAGAGAGTATTTAGCTAAATAAAAAAGATAATTACTAATAAGTAAAACTAATTATTTTTAGAGGTAATAGAAGCTAATTAACTTTAAAAGTAATAGTTATTAAAAGGGTTAGTAATATAATATATTAATAAAGTAAAGACTACTTCTCTTAATATTATAATAAAAAATAAAAGTAAAGCTAGACTATTAGACCAAGACTAATTAACCCCCAGCTTCAAACAGACCCAGACCGACAGACCAAGAGCCTTAATGAACCCAGACCGACAGACCGGAGGAGCCGGTCTAGGTCTGTCGGTTTGTTAGCCACATTAACCTTTACGTTAATGATGTGTTGGCCCGCGGACTCTCAGCCTTCAGATGATTCTACCCCTTACACCACGGCTCTAAAATGCAAGGGGTGGCGTAGTATTTTAGAGGTATCTATTTAACCTTGCAATACCCGTTCTGAGTTGCGCTAGCATATTAGCCTCTTCCCTTAATAAGTTATTATATAATTATTAAGTATATTTATCTAGTAGTATAATATTAACTTTTTTTAAAAACTTTCTGATATTTTTAGGGATATCTCTCCTCATATACTGGCTCGATCTAGCCACACGGAGGGTCGTGGATCGCATTCGTGGAAATCTTCGGGCTGGAGTGGCACCTTCCGTGGTTGCTCCTCGCGCATCTTGCTTAGCAGCCTTCAAGAGCTCGTGCTCGGCACTGGTGGGCATCTAAAAGAAAGTCGCTGCGTTTCCATCGCGCTCGAGAGATTCAATGGAGTCGTATATACTCCTAACGTACTCTTAGCCGGACTATTGACGTGGGTTGCGCAGTAGTAGTAGTAGATTGATTACGCCTGGTGGCTATGTAGCTAACAAGGCTACTATCTGCTATTTAATATTTTTATTTTCTAAGCTCTAATATATTTCCTAAAAACTTATATAATATTTAATTTTTACCTTTATATTAATAAACTTTCTATTATTTTATATATAATTATAAGGTTTTATTATTCTAGTAAGTAAATTTAAAGGCTATTTTTTAAGTATTTAAAGTTCTATTTATAATAGCTAAAGTAGTACTTATTATTTATAATATATATATATAATATAAGTTAATAAGAAGTAAAAGTGTAAATTTTAATTTATTTTTATTATTATATATTATTAAGTTACTTTATTATTATAATAAATTATATAATTACTTTAATAACTTTTATATTTAATATTTATTTTATATTATTTAATAATAATTTCCTACCCAAATAAAACAAGAGGTCTCCTCTCTGCGTCTCGGTATATATATGTATTTTCCGTCCAGTGGCCTCAGGCCACTCAGGTCCCCTAGTAGTAGTAACTTTATTACGCCCGGAGGGTTTTTTTTCCCTATAGGGCCGCTACGCTAAACTATCTGAGCAATCTACACTTGTGGCTATAACTCCCAAAGCCCCACGCTTCATCTTGCATTTCGCTCAGCCTATAAAATGGCCATTGGCAGGTCTGCTTGAAGGCTAATTTCTCCAAGTGTTCAGCATCCTATTCTCAGCAACTAAAGCACGCTCCGCCAAGATTAAGGCTTTTCACAATCCAGCTTAGGCTATTGCTACGTTGACGTTTATTACTCCATCTCGAATCTTTTCGTCTCCATCGCGAATTTAATTACAGCTCGCACAACCTTTATGTCTGGTGCCCACTTTTCGCCGTCAGACGCTGCTTTGCCCCAGTGTTGCATTCAATACTCAATACTCAATATGACCTTGTATTGAAAAGACTCAATATTGAGGAGATCCCATATTAAATATTAAGTATTAAGTATTGAGTATTGATTTATTAAGAAAATATTAAGTATATTAAGGATATTAAGAAATAGTCGATTAGTAACGGTCGGAGCACCCCGCCCGTCTCAGTTTAAAGGCCCTATTACCACAAACTCGTGTCTGAGAGCGCATCCTTAAAGCCCTAGGATGCACAACTTGCCATGTTACCGCCCTATCTTGTACCTGATTCGCCTTCCGCTTCTTGTCCACCTCGCTCTCCTAGTAAGGCTATATTGAGCTGATCAAGCCACCTATTCTTTAGCTAATATTTTAAGCATTCTATCTGTTTAACTGTCCCTGATCCTAAATTCGCTCTGCTCTAAGGTATCTGGTATTTAGCCCCCGAGAAAACGCGCTTTGCTTCTGCTAATATTACTAGCACCGATAAGATGTTAATTGCTATAAAAGAGAGGCGTAGGTATTATACTTTTTATTACTTTTAATACTACTACTCTAACACAGTCTTTATAAAGATCTTAGTAGGATCAGCTTTAATAAAGGATACTTAATTATTAGCTGAGATTTATACTACGTCAAGATCTTACTTAAGAATATTATACTTATCTGGCTTATAAGTTGGCTCCAACAAGTCGGAAATATAATCCGCTTTAGTTGTCGTATACCTTTCCTCCCAGAGGCCTTAAAGCTTTAAGAGCACTGCTATTACTTAAGCCTTGTTCTAGTTTATATTAATATAATGCTTTTACCTTAAGGGATAAAGAAGTAAAACAGTTATATAAGCTAGCACTTTATTAATAAGGAGATAATACTTATTAAAGGCGTACTATACTATTAAAATTATATTTTAAAACTCTATATTATTTAAATACTTATTTTTTTACTTCTTAAAATATTTAATAAGAATATTTATAGTTACTAATATCTTCTTAATATAATTAATATCACCTTATATTCTACTTATAACTTTTTTAAACGGCTTAAAAAAGGTATTAATCTTATATATAGTATTCTAATTGTCAGGCGTAAGCGTGTACTTTCTAATCTCTTTATAGTAAGCTTTAATAAAGGCATTAACGTGGCCTTTAAGCTCATAAGCTACTGTACTTATTGTGTACTAACTATTCTATTAAGTGTTATTATTTATAAGTATTATACGGCTAGTAATATTAAAAAATTTATTATAGAGAAGCTCTAAGGCCCTTATGTGAGCAACAATTATATAAAGTTTACTTAGCGGCTTAATATCCTTTTAACTACGTCTCTTCTTCTTTCTTAACACTGCAATAAGCCGATTTTCCTCGTCTTCTCTTTTATCCTCCTTATCGCGGTTATTATCTTGTCGGATAATACCTTTATAAACTGAAGTTGTAGAGCTTAGTATAATTACTAGATATTATAGTATTAGCTATTATAATTAAACTTAACTAAAAGTTAAATTTAAATAAAAAAAAGTTTTTTAGTATTAAAAAAAGAGCTATAAATAGAGTTTATAGTACTTATAATAATAAAAATAATAATTTTATTAAAAAGCTTAATTAATATAAGTCTTATAATATAATAATTATAAGCCTAGATCCGCGTACTAAGTTATTAATAAGAATAACTATACTATAAAAAACTATATATTAATAAAATATAAAAATAGTATTTATAAAATAATTAATTAAGTAAAATTAATCCCTTTTAAATAATTTAATATAAAATACTACCTTTTAAGACTAAAGTTATTTTTATAGGGATTAATAATTAAGATAATTAATAGAAGTTTATTATAAATTTAATTAATATAAATATTTAAGAAGTAATTAAACTTATAAACTAAACTTAAGTGCTTTTATAAAAACTAAAAAAATTATAAGTATTTAATTTTAATATAAATACTTAATTTAAAGCTAATCTTTTAGTATTTTAAGTTAATACTTTTAAACTAGCTTATAATAATTAAAAAGATAACTTTAAGGAGTATAAGTAATAGAAAACTAACTTTATTAAAGCTAGAAGTATTATTATTAACTATATAAATAAGAGATTAAATTATTATTTTAATTAAGATAATAATCTCCTTAAGTAAATTAATAGTCTAGTTATAATAATTAATACTAAGTAAATTAAAGTAATAAATATACTTATAATTAAATACTAGTAAATTATTAAGTTATTTAACTATATTAATTTAATAACTTTTAGTAATTAAATTTAAAAGTAAAAAAACTTTCTACTAAAAACTATATATTATTAAATACTTAAAGTTACTAGCAGTTATTAATTATTTAATATAGCCCGCTTAATAGCTAAATATAATAGTAACTTTACTAATAACTATAAATAAGCTATAAAGTTATTTATTTTAAAAATAAGGGATTATAACTAAGCTATTAAGTAAGGGGTATAATAGCTATTATAACTAAATAACCTTAGTAATTACAGCAAGTTATAAGAAGTAGTATTAGCAATTTAAGAAGCTCTAATTTATACGCTTTTAAATACTATAAACGCAAGCAAGAAATAGTTAATTAAAAGTATAGCAATTAAGTTATAAACTTAAGCTAGCTTTACTCTCTTAATATAATTATTAAAGTTATTAATTAAGTAAAAAATAGTATTTTAAGCTAATATAAAAAAGAGTAATTAAAATAAAAGTTTAACTTAAAACTTATCTAATTAAAAAAGGCTATAAATAAATAATTAAAAAAGTAGTAATAAAAAATATAATATAAACTATAAAGCTTATAAATTATTAAAGTATAATTTAAGCTTATATTAAGTAGCTATTTTAGAACTATAATTAAAGAGAGTAACTAAAAATAAATATTAAGAAAACCTTATTAAGAAAACCTTAACTACTAATATAAAACTAAGAGTTAAAGTAGTAGAACTTTAAAAGGTAACCTAGAAAAACTAAGCTTAATTAAATTAAGAGAAAAAGTAAGTATTATTTAATTAATAATTAGTTAAATTAAGCTTAAATAAATAAATTATTAGCTAAGTATTACTATAAAGAGCTGCGTTTCTAATATATTTAAGAACTTACTTATAAGCTAATTAATATCTCTTATAATTATTAATTATTCTTAATTTTAAAGCTTTATTAAATATATTTAATAAACTTACTAGGTTTAAATTAATAAGAAAACTAGAAACTAAATAAGAATACTACTTAATTACTAGTAATTTAAAGGTTAAAATTAAAGGTTATAATTAAGTTAATTTACTAGTTATAAAACTTAATAAATTAATTAGTATTTTATAAATTAAGAATACTATATATTATCTTATATTTACTATTAATACTATATTATTTTAGTACTTATATAATTAAAGTATTTATTAAAATATAATTTTTACACTAATACAGCTAATTTATAAGTCTAGAACACTAATATATATAATTAAAAGGTACTATATATAATAAGTCTTTTAATATTAAAAAATAATAAATATAAGCTTAAAAGTAATAGTTACTTATATAATTAAATAAAATAAATAAATTACTTAAAATTAAAAACTAAATACTATTACTAATAAAATATTATAGTATAACCAACTAGGTTATTTAAGCTTAAAAACCCTTAAATAATTAAAAAAAAAATACTTTAAAGTAAAGCTAAAAAGACTAAAAGTAGTAGAATATAACTATTATAATTAAAATAAAATATACTAGTAAATATCTTAAAAATAACTAATTAAACTAAGTAATTTATTTAAAAAAATCTAGGTTAATTAAACTAATTTTATAAAAAACTATTAAAATTATATTTAAGTTATATTTATTATAAATATATATTTTAGCTTTATTTTTCTTTATTTTTTAAAAAGTTATAATTTAAGTAAAAAAAACTAAAAAATTTTAAGAGATTTCTTTAATTAAATAAAAGTTTAATATAACTTTAAGCTAAAAGTTATATAATTAAATAGTAAGTTATTTAGTAAAAAAGTCTAGAAAAAACTAAAACTTTAATTTATTAAAGTAAAAAAATTAGCTTTAAATATTTAAGCTTAAAATAAAAGTACTAAGAAATTAAAAAGTATTATTATAAAAAAAGCTTATATTATATAAATAATAATAAAGTTATTATATAACTTATAAAAAAATATTATAAAAGCTATATATTATTTATATAACTATACTTCTCTTAAATAAAATAAGTAAAATAGCTTATTTAAAAGTATTTTTAAGAAGTAATTAATACTTAATTATTTAAAAGTATATAATTATAAGGTATTTATAATAATTATAAATACTTAACTTAAGCTTTATAAAAAGTAAAAGCTTAAACTAAAAAAATATATTAATTATTTTATAAGTTATTAATTCTTAAATATTTATAAGATATAAGTTCTATATAAAAATAAAATTATTTTAACTTAAAATATTATTTTTAATAAGTTAGTATTTTTTAAGAATAAAATAACTTAACTTAAATTATAATAAACTATATATTAATTACTAAAAAAAATTAAAATCCTAGAAGAATAATAAATTATAAAATTTATACTTAAAGAAGAAATATTTAAATATTTTAATAAATTAAATAAAAAAGAGATCTTAAATAAAATTATTATAAATATAAATATATAAAATAAACTAGACAAGAAGGACAATAAAAATATATATAAAGGGTTAAAAGAGCTAGATTATATAATATTACTACTAATAAACTTAGAGCTTAAAGAGAGCTTAAAGGTAATATTTATAATTAATTTTCTAATTTACTATTAATTTAATTATCTTAAAAGGGTAGATACTAAAGGCTATAACTTAAACTACTATAACTATAAAGTAAAGCAGGTTAATACTAACTATTAATTCTATAAATTCTATTTAATTTAAATTAAAATAGTAGTTTATAGTATATTTAATACTAGAATTAAGTTTTAATTATATAAAAGGAATTTACTAGAAGCTTTAAAAACTATAAAAGATCTTAAAGGTTATTTATTTAAGGATTAATTTATTAAAGTATAATAAGAATACCTTATATTATATAATTATATAAATTCTTTTATTAAAGTACTTTAATTATAAGCTAAAAAGTAAAAAGTTCTTAATTATATATAAGTATTTACTTATAAAATAAATAAATATAGTTATTTCTAGAAATATAAAGTGTAGCTTATTATATATAAAAATTAATAAGAAAAAAATACCCTTTTAACTTAAGTAATAATACTAGCTAGTATATTATTTTAAGTGTTAATAATAATAGCTATTAAATATAACCTTTAATTAAAATAAATAAATATTATTAATATATTTATTAATCCCTCCGGAAGAGGTAAAACCGCCAATACAAATTTACTTGGCAGCCTTAGCCTTTTTGGCCTTTTTAGCCTTCTTGGCCTTACTAGCCTTATCGGCCCCTTTTATAGCCAGTTTAACAGCTTTCTTAGTGCTGCGCTTTAGTTTAGCATTTATAAAAGCCTTTTTTTCTAAATTCCTAATTATTTACGTAACCTCTCTAATTTTCTTAGAATTAGGATTTTTAGCCTTAAAGCAGGTATCCCTTCTATTACAAAGAGCTTCTAATCCGTCAATAACTACGTTGCCTACTTAGCCTTATTAGCTCTGACCCTTAAAGGTTATAATAGGTAACTTACTTGTGTTGGGCTTCTTATTATACTTGGTCATCTTGTTGTTGTTAGTCTGTACTTAGTGTACAATAGTTTATAAATAGCTGTGGTGGATGTCAGTAAGGGAGCGGTTGTAGTGCTTGTAAGAGATGTGTGTGTGTAGGAGCAGGGACTTACGATTAGTTGTGTTGTTGTGGCAGGGTCTTGATAGCAGAAGAGGCAGATAACTTGGATAGAGAGGAACAGGATCGACTCGGAATGCGGGCGAGACCTCGCAGATATACTACGTGTAGGCATTTTAGGTTTTCGGCGTAACTCGGCGTGAGTCACAAGCGCGAAGTTAGTTTGCCTCTATGACAGTAGCTGAGGCTATCGCGAGATAGCCGCGGCTAGCGGGCCGCGGCGCGGCACTAATTTTGCTAGTACGTCTAACGCGTTATAATATGTGTATAAATAGTTTACTTTTCTAGTCTCTTACTATTCTTAGCCTAGTATAGCCTAATATTGTTTTAGATTTTACGCTTATATAATACTTGTATTATACGTGTAATTTTATTTAATTATAGAGCGAAACAATTGAAAATTAATATATTTATTAATTATAAACTAGATAAAGTAGTCTATATATATATACTATTAAGTTATAAAAAATATAGTAAAGTACTATATTTAAAAAAAGTACTTTATAATTTATAAAAGTTACTATTATTATAGTAAAAGGAGTTAATAAAAAGCCTTTAAGACCTAGGTTTTTAACTAGTTTTATAAGAGTTATATATTATATTTAAAGGCTTTATAATTATATTCTTTTTTATTAATAATATTATTTAAGTATATAAAAAAGCTAATTAATAAATTACTAAAAAAGCTATAAAAGGCTTAAAAAGTTAATATAAAATAATATAACTAGGTAAGTTAAAGTAGTTTTTTAGTATTTATATTTTAAAAAATAAGTAAAATAAAATAATTTAATTAATTTAAAATGTATATATTAATAAAATAATATATAAGTTCTTAATTTAACTAGAAAGTAAAATACTAGTAATACTTATAAACCTAAAAGAGTTATTAAAATTAGAGATATAAGTAATAAAAAAGTTAATTAAACTATACTAATAAAAGGTTAAATTTATTTTATTTATAATTATTTTAATAAAGCTAGATATTATATTTATAGTTAATTAATTAATATAGTATAACTTAAATTTAAGTAATATATACTATAAAGTAGTAAATAAAGTAATTTAATACTTTTATTTTACTAGATTATTTGCTTTATAACTTAAAAATAATAATTAATAAAATAATAAATTAATTAAAATATTTATTAACTTAAATAATATATTATTTACTAATAATATAAAAAATTAAAAAAGCTTATAAAGCTATATATTAAAGCTATATAATAGGCTAATTATATAGAAAATATTAAAGTAAACTATTATAATAACCTTAAGTATAAAAGCCAAGCTAATTATAACTTTAAAAGTAGTTAAGAAAATAATAACTATAAGAAAACTATTATAATTCTTAGAAATTTAATTAGATAAGCTTTTATAATTAGAAATTAATAATAAATAAATAATTAAGCTATTAATTAAAAAGTTAATAAAATTAATTACTTAGCTTTATTATATTAATATTTATTAATACTAGTTATATTAATAAGTTTAAAATAATTAAATTAAGGTATATTAAGTAGAATTAAAAAATATAATAATAAATAGAATAATAAAGGTATTACTTAAAGTTTAATATAATAAATTCTTATAGTAATTATAAATTAAAAATATTTAAAATTATATTAATAATAAAGCTAAATTAAAAGAAACTTAAAGTAAAGTATATAAAAGATTTTAAAGCCTTAATAATAAATTAAACCTTAAAGTAAAGCTAAGTATAAAAGGAGGTAAAAGAAGGCTAAGCCTAGAAGGCCTAGCTACTAAAACGCGCTAATATTAAAGCTTAATAAAAGCAATAAATAGTTATAAATAAGCACTTGGGAAGGAGCTCATCTAAGGGGGTGTATCGGATAATGCCTTTGTAGACTGAAGTCGCAGAGCTTAGTGTAATAACTAGTTATTATAATATCGGCTATTATAACTAAACTTAGCTGAAAGTTAAATTCGGATAAAAGGAAGTTTTTTAATATTAAAAAGAGAGCTATAAACAGAGTTTACAGCACAAAGAACAACAAAGAATAATAATTTTATCAAGAAGCTTAGTTAACATGAGTCTCATAACGTGACACGAAGAGCCTCGCGACAATGTACAACATCAACCCCGAGAGCAATAACGGACAGAATGTCTTGTATAGTATGCTCAAAAAAGTCGGAAAGACCGATGCATTAGATGAGCTCCTGATCGAATGGGTTACTACCAAGAACCTCCCTTTCCGCATTGTCAAGAGCACCAGCTTCCAGAATATCCTTCTCCATCTTAATCCCGCTTTCAAGGGCCGAATACCTTCCGCAATAGTTCTTCGAGACAGACTCGATACCGTGTACAAGCAGGCACAAGGGCCAGTTACAGAGCTTCTCGCGACAGCCCGGGGAAGAATTCACGTCACTTTTGATGGCTGGACATCACGCAATCGTCTATCTTTGCTAGGAATTAATGTATTCTTCATTGACGTAGACTGGAGACATCGCAAGTTACTTCTTGGGTTGCCTTCAGTCCAGGGAAGGCATACTGGAGAGAATCTTGCAGACGAGGTGGCAAGCGTGCTTGCATACTTTGGGATTGACGCTTCTCGATTAGGCTACTTCGTCCTTGACAACGCCCGTAATAACGATACAGCAGTCGCAGCCCTTGCTGATGAATTCGACTTCGACCTTGACCATCGCCGCCTTCGCTGCCTTGGCCACATCCTGAACCTTGTGGTGAAGCAGTTAATCTTTGGCGATAGTGCTAGTGCGATGGAGACCGAGGATGATGACGACTTCGATTTCAGCACTATCAGCGATGAGTTGAAGAAATGGAGGAAGAAAGGGCCTGTTGGACGGCTTCACAACTTCGTCGGGGTTAGGGAGTTAAACGGATCCTTGAATAGCAGAAGGAAGATATCGCGTCTGGTAAACTTAGCTACATTGATAAAACAACAGGAAAGCTTAAGAAGCCTCTTATGCCCATATCCGACAACGAAACTCGCTAGAATTCGAGGTACAAGATGATACAGTGTGCTAAGCTTCTCCGTTCTTACTTTTCTCGGTTGGCCATATATATCTAAGAACAATAGGAGTATGAGAAGCTGCGAAAAAAGGGCTTAAAAAAGCCCACGATTCTTGATAATAAGCTAGAAGATAGTGATTAGGATATTATCGAAGTGTTTTTGAAGATTCTTAGTGCCTTTAACGCTCTCTCAACCCGTCTACAGGGCAATAGCGAGCCCGATGAGGATAGCCATATCCGGTCTGGCGCGTTCTAGGAATACTTTCAATCCTTTAAGTTCCTCCTTAGCCATCTCGAGAAGCTGAAGATCAATACAGACCTGGTAGACGGGCTGGACTCTAAATCAGTTACTATAGTACGGAGTTATATTAATCTGGCCTAGGAAAAACTTAACAGTTATTACTAGAAGCTGTGTCCGCCTGTGTACGCCGCTGTTATTGTTCTACATCCTTATTATAGCTGGGCGGCGCTGGCGAAGTATTTTAAAGGCAACCCTAATACGAAGGAGTAGCTTAAAGAGTATAAATATTCCGTGAAGAAATTGTAGGAGAAAGACTATCAGAATATGCTCTTGAAGCCCGCTGAGACTGCTTTATCATTATCAAAATTGACTTCCCACAAGAGACGCAGTAAATTTGAGACCTTTCTTGACTTAGCAATAGAAGACGATGAGGATAACATGGTGGCTATGGATAGTAGCATAGATCCCCTCCTTGACGAGTACGAGAGGTATTATAGGACATGGAAGCGTGCAGATCCTCAGCTCTATTAAGAGAATCCGTATTTATAGTGGAAGGCGCGCAAGAAGGAATACCTAAGACTTTCTTGTATAGCCAGCGATGTTTTGTTTATCCCTGCAATGTCTGCTTAAACAGAGCGAGAATTCAGCTCTTATAGATGTATGGTAGGCGTATTAAGAACAAGGTTGGACCGTTGGGGCATTGCTATGTCGTAGTGCATTCGTTCATGGAAGAAAGAAGGTATTATATAGTATGGCAGTCTGAATAAGACTCTTCGACTGTAACGCAGTCTACTGTGCTCACTGATTGCCTTCTATTATGTGTCGGGATGTATGACGAGACAAAAGTGCACTCTTTATGAAACGTTACCTGACCGCTCTGTCAAAGGATGGATTGCCAACTCATCCAACTCCAACCAATTCTGGGTTCTGGTTGGTTAGATCCAACCAATCCTTGCTTTGAAAATTTCCAACCGATCCAATCTAGGGGTCGAGTTGGTTGACTTGGTTGGAAGGACACCTTGTCTTAGGGCTTTGCAACGCCTTAAGCCGCCACACCCTCCACTCGTGAATGACGCTTAACAAGAGCAGGTGTGCGTGCCTACGCCATTGTATTATTTGACTGCATACCAATTGAGTTGTGAGAAAGTGGACCTCGCCATCGAAATGTCTTCCATAACATCTCCACGGTCTTGTTGCTGGTCGGAGACTCGACCTCCGCCCTTCCTTTTCTCGGTTACCTCACTGTTCTATGCCCTCTTATTGGGTACTAGTTGAGTTAGGGCACGCCGAGGCGGCTGTACAATCAATAATCTTTTAAAGTCAATGATTATTACACGATTCGTCTCAGGGTTAAATAGCATATTGGCCCCTCGCACATTCTTGTGAACAACACCTTCTTGGTGTATGGATCGCAACGACCGTAGTGCTCTATTTGTAAGTCTCTTGCCCACGCCATTAGTATCCTTAATGTCCTGTAGCTTATAACCGGCCTATGAGAGGAACGTTATATGCACTACATAGACGCGGTAGTCATAGTAATAAACTTTATTCATGGATTGGAGGTTAATTGTGCCCAGAAACAGAGGCACGGCGATCCCTTACACCGCTTTAAGGCGCTGATAAACTGCGGCTTTATGCTTAAGATCCTTGATAAAAGCCCGGACGGTCCCTTTACTAATAAAAGTATAGCTGTAGGTGAGCAAAGTAACTTAGAATAGTACACCGCGTGCACCACCTTCGCATAGAGGAGTCACCCCGTCATCAAGGGAATTTTCTAGCTGTTTCCTCAGAAGTTGGAGCCACTTGCTATGGCTGACAGGATGATGGGAGATGGAACCACCCCGGGCAGAACCCTGTGATCTCTTGTGAAGCGTTACGTTGGGACAACGCATATCGAGTAAGCCCCCTCTAACTATTCCGACCAGACACTTCTGTGTGCAGTATTGCCTTGTATGCCCACTACCACCTTGTGCCGCTGCTCCTCGTGGACGTTGAGCCTGGATCCTCTGGCTTTGTCGGGTTCCCTGCACTCGACTCCTAGTCCGGCGCTTAACGGGGCTTGGTGTGTCTGGGAGGTTGCGTCTTGATTCATCATCTGAGGATTCTAGAGAGTCTCGACTTGTAGGTTACCTGTCGGGTTGGTCTTTACCACTAACAGGCCGTCGGTCGTGACGAAATGGATATGGCGATCGGTCAATGCTCTTGTATGTGGTAGGCTCATAGTCGGAAAAGCCACTTGGCGCGGACCATTTGTTGGCTGGAATGGAACGCAGCGTGCTCTTAAAATCTTCTGCCCACGTCTTCAGCCCCTGAATCGCGAGGCGACGCTCCTCCTAGCCGTGCTCCCGCTTTTGGCCGGGTCGACCCAAGGCGACCAGGGTGAAGGCTAGATACTAGCCGACAGCAGTGCAAGAGTGGAAATGGTTCGGATGCGCCGACACCTCAGGCCCGGGCTCGGCTAGATAGTAGTAGAGTGTCTGCGGGTCCTCCTAATTAATTTTAAGGAATATAATTGTCTCGCCCGTCATTAGCAGCCCGTAGTTGAGTCCGCCCTTAATTATATAGTAATACGTTTGCGATACAGTAGCGGTGGTTAGTCTTTCTATATAGTATTAGAAACGGCCTTCCGGATCCGCTAAAGTAGGAATTGTTTTGCGGTTAATAACTTCTTTATATATATTTATTGGTCGCAGGCTAATATAAAGATAGGGCGCTGTTAGTTTGTGAGGTGCCTTATATTCGTAAACGTAAATTATGCTGCGTCTTGTTAACTAGCTATTTTTAGATTAATAAACACATATTTAGTCGGGGCGAAGTTGATTTAAAAGTTGTCCCTGATTAGGTGTTCTAGGTAGTGATGACTTTTTATGGTCGACGACTTTTTCGGCTATATTGCTTATAGTACTAGGGTGATTCTTGAATATAATACTACCTTTAATCCTATAAACGCCCTGGACTTGCTCTACTTCCTTAAGCTAATGTAAAATAGATCTGACTAGATCCTCCACGCTGTTATAAAGGAAGGTCTCTAGGTCTTTTTTATTTGTAATTAGCTGCTGAGAAATTCTGTTTCCAAGACCGGATAGGAAGTTTCGGGACTCGAAAAGACGCGCTTACGCGGGAAGCGCGTTATAAAGTACGCTGAAGGCGACTCTCTGTTACTCTAGGAAGTCTGGCCAAGGCTCGAGGTTCGTTAGACATAGCTTATTCCTTGGGTTCGTAATAGAGCCTTTTAATGTGAGCGATTTGTCCGTCTTGACCTCGAATCTTAAAAACACTAGGCTATAGCAAGCCGCGATATACTCGTCTAATATTGTAGCACGGGTCTGCTGTTCTGCCGTCTCGGCGCGTTGCTGTTCTCTCTCGGCGCGCTGTCGTTCCTCCTGCCGTCCCCTCTCTGCCGACTCGGCACGTTGCTGCTCCTCCAGCCGCTTCTTGTCTGAGGCTTCAGCACGTTGCTGTTCGCTCTCGGCACGTCGGCGTTCGCTCTCGGCACGTAGCTCAGCTTCTCGTAAAAGTCTTTCCAACTCTTCGACTCTCGTTTGCTCAGCTATAGTGTGGAGGTGCAAAATTGCAGATGGACTTGAAGCCGATACTCGCGGGTTCATTCGCGCGGTGAAAGTTGCCGCGGCGACGGGAGGCTCCACATTGAGAAGCCAATGTGGGCTTTGTTGTGGTCCAGGATGCTGGATGTGGCCCACTGGAACAACCCTGAGGCGGGGTTCCAGTTCCGCTCCGACAACTGCCTGGCGAGTCGCCGAAGTTGGCATTAAGGCATTAAAGGCATTAAAGGCAATAATTAAGCCTCTTGAATTACTTGGAAAATGGCATCTGCAATTACAGGTTAGTGCACCTATTGGTGCTTCGAATAGAGCTCGTTCTGGCTGATTAGCTCAAGACTGGAGGCTGGATGAAGACTTGTATTCAGCCACTAATTGCGGCTCAGTGCGGCTAAAATGACTGTGCAAAGTGCATCATTACAGTAGAGAAATAATATGCTCTAAATTCAGCTTTTGGTTGCTCATCTCCTACGAAGTAGAGAAAAGTGGAAAAACTGTTGTGTAATTTGAGACCCGGCGACCGTCCGACAATCCGCCGTAAGCGGATGACTGGACCAATGCAGGTATGACAATGGACGGCGACTAGGCTGTTTATGACGGAAATCGCGGAGGGCAACGGATATCGTCAAGGAAGTGCAAAAAGCCAGCTTTGGCTAGTTATTTAAATACGTCTCAAGCAGTAAGTGAGCATAGTGCGTGTCAAAATTGCAGCATAGTCAATCCGACATTATTCTTGAGATATCGCTTTGATGTCGGTTTTGGCGTATGTCTGCTCCAGACCATATTTGGGAGGCGCTGATTAACTCTAATGGCACATTCTTATAGCGAATGCGCAAGTGTGCCTCCATATCATTCGCTACACATGCAAAGCGCCATCGCGGGCAAACCACCACGCGGAAGTGATGTAGATGCACAAACGGCTCCATGAGGAACACAAGGAAGCTCTTCGTGCGAATTTATTTTATTAAGAGTAAATGTTCCCACCTATTAATACCAAGCTGAACAGCTTGTGGCGTCTCAGCAGTCACTCGCGTTTAGATTAGTACATTTAACCCGGTTTACTGTGGGCAATCGCTGGCGGCAAAATCTGGCCAATGCTGATCCAGCATTAGGTATGAATTATTCTGTAAGAATGTATTATCCCCACATTGCTAATATCGTTCCGTGATTGGCTGCTCTGCCCATGCAACATGTTCCATTCTACAGGAGATGGCGAACCGTGTCACGGTTCGCGCATAAAAGCCTTGAGAAACGAAGTCTGAGAAAAGAGGTGTCCAGAGGGGCAAAAGAAGGAGAAGATGGACCTTTCATAAAAGTTAGTGCCATGGCAGGTTACATTTAGGTTGTCTCTCAAAAATGTCTTAGCTGCACGTCATTGCAGATTACATGGGCCATGACTTGTATCCCTGATTGAACTAGTGGTGTTCTAATGTCCACATATCCTGGGGAGGTGCAGGGTGCTAAGTAAATAGTATAGTAAAGGATATAAAGAAAAAGAAAGAGAGCACTAGCTTTTTAATAGGCTTTGTCTTGGTGTTTATACTCGCTATTTTATTTGAGGTTCTAAATCCAGCTATATTTAATATTAACAAAAAAAATATTATATTAGTCTTAAATTCTCAGCGAGTTCATATTTAATTTTTCCTGAGAACAGATCAAGAGCTATTATTTACCCATAAGAACCCAAGATAGCTTATCTCTAAAGCGGATGCACTACAGAGTAGCGGGTTACCACTAAGGAGTTCTTGGAGTCAATGAACCCAAAACACGGCATCGGAGACCATGGCCGCCGCAAAGAACCAACCCGGGGGGCTAAGCGAGACGACTTTAATAGAATTCAAAAACGTGGCAAACAAAATTTAAGACCGAGAAATCAGCTCTGGGAAAGGGACCGGCCTAACAAGCGAAGAAAACCCGGCCCAATGGAAGTGGGCGAGGATCCAAAGGCAGTCCAAACTCGTTACTAAGCGGCCCAAACTGGCCACTAAGGGACAAATATGATTGGCCTGTGCGACAAGGGGGGCCCGGGGAGGTTTTTTTGGGGTGGGGCAGAAGTCCTCTCGGAACTTCGTTCCTCAAGGCACTTCGTTCCTCAAGGCAAAGTGGGGGTGTGGCACGAGTAATGAATGCGACATTCCGCGGCTTATGGGTTAGCGATTAGGGTTAGCTAGTTCTAACTTCTATGTTATTAGTTAATATCTCCTTTTCTTTTTTTTTACAGAGTAATTATATATCTAGTACTTTAGTACTTAAATAATATTAAGGTCTAGTAGAAAAAGCCTTAACCCTACTTAATAAGAACACAGAAAAGTTATAAGTATTAAATATATATAATTATTAAGATACTTAACAGCTTTTAACTTAAAGCTACCTGCTATTTACTTAATTAAGGACCCTTATAAAGAGGTAGTACACGTCTTAAAAGAGATATAGACTTGCATAAGTGCACAGTCCACAAAATGATCCCAACTCGCTAAAGGACCGCGTGGAGTTAGATAGTGTAACGGTCCTAGCTGAGTATATTGACAACTAGCTAGGCGACTACTACGACTATCTAAACGCTAAACAAGAAAGGAAAAGAGAACAAGAAAAAAGGAGAGCTCGAGGAGCTCTTGAGCTCCTGAGCTCGACACGTGGCTAATCTCGCTTACGGATGGGTCCCGGCCGGGCCGAAGGCGAGAGTGCAAGCCGAGGCATATCGGGCTCAGTCCGTTACAAATGGACCTCAGCCTTTATGTTAATGGTCGGACCGGTCGGACCATGGTCTTAAGAAATATCAGACCAGACCAAGTCTTGGCGGTGTAGACCAGACCGGGACCAACTCAGACCAGATCATTCCGATCACTGGTATAGGCTAGGACTAGGACTAGCAAAGTATTAATTCCAGGAGCACGAACTAATGCCAGAGCTATTAGTGATAAACTTGGCAGCTGCAGGCCTCCTGTCAGGTTACGACTAGCTAATTATACGAGGGGGGGCACTATATACCTTTACTATAGGAATATAAATATGTCGGCATTTTCTGCCTAGTTTTCTTTCTAGACATACACTCTTTATCTTTTACAAATTAAGCGTCTATATAAGTCTTTAGACGTATTATTATTTATTTTTCTTGCTACTTAAACACTTTGCATCTCTCGACTTCTATTCTCCATAATGCTACTATTCACGGGCCTCTACTTTCTACTTAGCCTTTTACACCTAACACAAGCTAAAACCCCTTCTAAATTAGACGGCGGGAAGCTAGTAGTTCAGGAGGTATCATTCGAGCATGTACGGCTTGCTTATGATATGAACACTACGTGCGCTAATCCCTCGATTGCGGTCTGGGCCTTCAAAGTCCCTTTCACAGGATATCAGCCTAAGGCACAGCGATCTGTTCGGGCAACCAAAGGACACGTCGTATTTCCAAGCAAGGCAATAGGACTTGGTGAATGGAAGGCTTCGTTGTTCTGCAACCACAATCCAACGTCGCCTATTGCTGTCTCAGGTAAATTCCAGTTTACAACTAAGCAATGTACCTATAAATACGACAACGAGGACGAGCCTACTACGGAGACATACACAGTGTCATGCAACAGACTTCCGACAATTTGTTTCGATTGTTATTTCCAACAAACCTGTGGCGTCTGCGAGCAATGCAAGGAACAGTGTGACCCAGAGGGCTACTTCGCACAGCATTATTAGCTTGTTGAAAGCCTAGAAAACTTGCGACTAGGCTTTAACAGTACGATGAAAGCCTGCGGTCTACGAAGGATCTTGGGGCAGAGTTTTTAAGGGGAAGCCTTTAGTCTGAGTATAAGGGTAGTTGTGGTATATGAGGGAATTGATGCAGTAGTCTCTATTAAAAAATATCTTTCTCTAATAGTCTTATGAATAGCGTTTTCTTACGAATTATCTTCTCCTTGCGAAGAGTTATTTTGTTAAAGTGCTACTACGCTATTATAAATACAACTAACTAGGTACATATCACGTGGTAGTAAATATACTATTTAGAAAAACATGAGATCTATACCTCTCGTTCGCAGTGCCGGATAAAACTGCCTCTGTTAATTAAAACACGCAAGCGTTTTGCTACTAGAGTAGTAAGTAGTAATAGTAGTTGTTATATTATTACTTAAAGGTAATAGTATTCTAAAAGTATTAAATATTTTAAGTTTTTAGGGTTTAAGAGGAAAAAAAAATAAGAATAATAATTTTATAAAGGAGCTTAGTTAATAATAAGTCTCATAACGTGATAGCTACGAGTCTTACCCTGAAAGGCGAGCAATACCAGTGCTAAAGCACGGTAACGCAAAATATTTCTGCATCTAGGCATCAAGGCCGGATGTTCTTTATAACAGGACCTGGTAGGACGGGAAAATCTTTCCTCCTGCGTGCCCTGCAGTATTGGTGCGATAAATCCCGGAACCCTGCTTTACTACTTACGCCTACTAGAATTACGGCAAGAAATATTGATAGGAATACAATCCACTCGGCTCTGTCAGTCTATAGCCATCAAAGCGCCTACTACACGGGCTTATTTAAGTTCGAATATTAAAAAAAGAAAGACATAGAAAAGAAAACAGTGCTTATTATTAACAAAATATCAATAGTAGATAGCGTATTACTTAACTACCTCGCCTCCCTTTTCGCCAAACTGAGAAGAAATAACAGGCCCTTCGGCAACCTTCATGTCATCGTTTTTGGGGACTTGATGCAATTCCCCCCGTGGAGGGTTTAAAGGTCTTTAAGGCCTCTGTTTGGAAGCTCTTCCATCTCATCTTCCTAAGACAACCGCACCGGCAGACAAACGACAAATTCTTCAGAATCTTAAACAAGATTCGGTTTGGAATTATCGACGACGAGGTGAGATGCACTCTGGAAGAACGATAGCGCCATTATAATCCACAACATGTCATGTAGAATACCACGTACCTGTCTTCCCTTCGTAATAAAGCTGCAGCACTAAACTATGCCGTTCTCTCCGGCATGCCATCAGAGAACCCCATCTTTGTTTCAAAAGCCGAGGATTTCGAAAACGGAGTAAGATTTCAAAATTTCGAGCACTCGAAAGTATTCAACAAGGGGACAAACTTCCCATCGTCAGTGGTGTGTACTGTTGGGGCCAAAGTCATGTTTCTCACAAATAGCATGCTAAGCGAGAGGCGAATATCTAACGGCTCTATTAGCGTTATTACTAATTTGTTGCCCGACGACGAAGTTGAGGCAGCATTTCCCACTAAAGACGGTATCCAAGTAAGTTTTTATATTTTGGCCCTACCGTTGAAGCTTAGAGGCACTCGACACACCTAATGTAGTATAGGTCATGAACTTGCACAAAACTCCGTCGTATTTCCAGACAAATGGGGTGGAATACAAACGCATTTGCGTTGACAATCCATAAGGTTTAAGGTCTATCACTACTAGCTATTACTGTCGCCTTGAATTCTAATATCTTCTCTGACGGACAAGCATATGTGGTATTGAGTAGAGGAAAGGATCTCGAGCAGGTGTACTTGACCTACTATGATCTCGAAGCTATCAAGGCAGACCCAGAAGTAATAGCTGAATACGAAAGACTAGAGGCTAAGGCAGAACAATTCAGTACACCACATTCTCACTAACCTTGCTTCCACTCTCCAACTCCACAGTCTACCTTTCCTTCTAGTTAACAACTATACAGTCCTCAACTTCTTCCTGCCTATT
This sequence comes from Metarhizium guizhouense ARSEF 977, assembly GCA_000814955.1. Taxonomy (NCBI): domain Eukaryota; kingdom Fungi; phylum Ascomycota; class Sordariomycetes; order Hypocreales; family Clavicipitaceae; genus Metarhizium; species Metarhizium guizhouense. Next base: position 32,831 of record AZNH01000085.1, read on the forward strand.
AAGCAAATATAATACCTTCTGCTCTGCTATATCTTTCTTTATACTCCTTTAAACGTGTTTTATACCCCTCCTTTTCTGCGCTGTAAAATTATTATATATTTTTGTAATTATTTTAACTTTAACCTAATTATTTTCTTGTTTACTCTAGTTTAAATATACTATTATTTCTTTCTTAGTCTATTCTCTTATACTTAATAGTAAAGTATAATAACTAGACATTTATTTATAATTTAAATACTATATATAACTCTGTTTATTATACTATAAAGGTAGTTTACTTACCTTATAATATATTTAATTAGTTTTAATACTCTTTTTAAGCTATACTATATACTATACCTCCTTTATAGTAATATAGTAAGTATATATAATTATAGGAGAGTTATACCTTAGAGTTTATATAGTTAATTACTCTAGTATTAAAGGCGATAAATAAGCTATATTCTCTAAATAAAGTCCTAGTAATAGTAATATAATTACCCTACCTAGTAAATACGATAATTCTTGTGCTTCTAGCACCTAGAACTCTTCTATATTCTCCGTAAAATCGGGTTTGTTAACAAGTAGTAGAAAATTTACCTTTAATATAGGTTTATTACTTTGTCTGCTCTCAGCGCTTGCCTGTATTACAGCTAGTAAGAATGGCACCGGGTACGGTTTAATAGCCTATTATAGTTCAGCTTTTATTAGAGCTAAGTCTAGACTTGAGAAGACCTTATCTGGATTATTACCTGGAGCAGTATTTATTTTACTTATCTTATTTCCTAATAAATCTGTATAGGCGGCTAGCTATTATAAAAGCTTAGTATATTATAAAGGGTAATTATTCCTAGCTTTTATATACCCTATTTAGTAGTATTTATTATAAGTTAAAAGAGCTCTTATTAGCTCTATTATCTTAAATAAACTTGGCTCTCTTCTCGTGCTCTACTAAGAGGCGTGTAATATATAGTTTACTATTTTAGTATATTATAGTAGCTTAAGTAAATACTATAGTGAACCTTTTTGTTTTAGGTGCTAATAAGTATAGAAATGCTCTAGCAAAAGAACGCCATGACTTTCTATTAGTGATTTGATTGTGCACGGTAGACCCCACGACTTCGTGAACACCCCAGTGCAAATAAGCGGAGGCGGAGGTTGTCGGATAAAACTGCCTCTGTTAATTGAACCACACAAGCTTTTACTACTAGAGTAGTAAGTAGTAATAGTAATTATTATATTATTACCTTTTAAGTAATAGTATTTTAAAAGTATTAAATATTTTAATTTTCTAGGGTTTAAAAGAGGAAAGAACAAGAATAATAATTTTGTGAAGAAGTTTAGTTAATATAAGTCTTATAATACAACACGTGCAGTTATTAATACCGAGCTTACTTGCTACTAACTCGTAATTAATTTGGACACTAGTATAGCGCTATATTAAATGTCTGTCAAAAACCTTACTTTTATAATAAAACTGACGAAAATACTCCTTTAAAAAATATATATATAAATTAAGAAGTATTTATAGTAAATTTAAGCGTAAAAGTAGGTTTTTAACAGACTTTTAATACCCTATTATTAGTAGTTAGCCAAGGATTTTAAGCACTTATATATCTTATAAAGCACGGAGCGGCTTGTAGAGAGTCGGTTATATTAAACCTATAAACTTAAAGCTTAGGTCTGTGGAGATCGACACTTTGCGGAGAATAGTCGGGGACTTCTACCCTGCCAGACCTTGCTTTACGCTATAGTTTAAATATAAAATATATTACCTAGGTTTATAATAACAATATAACAGTAATTAAAGACGCGACAGTAAGGCGTTTTTAAGTGGGCTGATAATATAAGCTTTACAAGACCTAAGAAAGTCTGGCGGGGCGTGGTATAATTAGCTATAGTGATCGACATTTTTGATTAATATTCTTGATCGACCGCGGTTATCAGCTAAACTAACAGCTTAAAGGGTAGGGAATTCTTAATAACCTCTAGCTTCGCCTCGACTAGTATTGTACTTAACGAGTAAGTAAATATTATAATAATCTACTCACGCTTAACGAGTGCTAAGTCGGCATGTTTTGTTTTTGGCAGAGTTTTATCGCTTGCGCGCTATTCTCTAAAAACAGCGAAGCTAGCAGTGAGGTCACAAAATCTATAACGCCCCTGCCAGAAGCTAATAACCTTGAGTGACCTTAATAACAGCCTAATTTGTGTGTGTTATATAGCTTTTTGTAATGTAGAAGCCTACTAGTACTTCTATTATTATATAAATTAAGTGTAAAATAAAGTATCTTTTATATCCCGGTTTTTATTTAGCTCAGAATCCTTGTTACGACCTTACTACTACCTTCTACTTTTAGGGGATTTAGTTTTTATTATAGGGCGCCTAGTTTATTAGACTAACTAAGAGTAATAGTATATAAACCGGGGAAGTGCTTATATAAACTTATTTTAAAACCTTACTATTATTTGTTTTAAAACCTTACTATTAGGGATTATTTTTATATAATATACTTTATTATTATAGTATTATATAGAATTATATAGTATTATATAATTTCTGCACTTAAAATTCTATTATTTCCCCCCTCTATTTATATAGAGTATAATTATAGTTAATAAATAACTAGTTTATAAGTATTTATTTTATCTAGAAACTATAAATTATATAAAGTAAAGGTTAACTTCTTTCTAGTGAATTTAAAGTATTACTAATAATTATATTCTCTACTCTCTTTTAAGATTTATAGAGCTAGTAACTAGTTATTTATTTATTATAAGGTAAGTTCTTCTCTTTACTGCCTAGGTATAAGCAAATACAGAAGCTTATACAAGCTGTTAAGGGAAAGCCTAAATAAAACGTAATAGTAATAATAATAATAATAATAATACTATTTCTCTTAATTCAGGTGGGATATTTAAATAATTTACTTATAGTATAGCCCCTCTATCTAATATCAATATAGGTAAACGTGTGTTAGTTAAGGATAACTACTCTTAAAAAGATATTATTAAGATTGCGCTTAAAACTTGTATTTAATATATAAAAGCTAGTATAAAAAAGGCAAATAATAAAAAGAACGCGCTGTTTAAATACTTCTTTAAAAAGGATAATAATCCCTAGCAAGGTAAAGTTGCCGGATATTTTTAAGGGATAGTAAACAAATACCGCGCGGCATAAAGCAGTGTAATTTCTATCACTTACTAAGACGGGGCTATTAAGCTGTGCGGTATAATATACACGGTATAGGCTAAGACAAAGGCAGTTAGCAGGGCAGGGACTTGTGTACAGCTCTGCAAACCCTTTTTTAGCAGTTTTAGGGGGGGTTATAGCTAACTTAACCGGCCAGGCGTCCTCGTACACGAGTTCTCGCATGCCCTCGTGGGCAGAGTGATTTTAAGGGAGGCTACAGTATAGGCGCCGTCCTAAATCTCTCGGCTCCTGATAACTTAAACTATACCGACACTTTTGCCTTATTTGCTTAAGCAGCTTCCTTAAGATACACTACAAAGCAACTAAAGCAGGCCCCTTAGGGGTCTAGATCAGCTCTAGAGCAGGGAACTTAACCGCCTCTAGATCAGGGGACTTAACCGCCTCCAGATCAGGGGACTCGACCGCCTCCATAGTGGAATCCATGGCAGTGGATTGGATCAACTCCAGAGCAGGGGACTAGATCAACTCCTGAGCAGGGGGACCGGATTATCTCCGGAGCCTAAAAGCCAGAACGGTATTAAGATCCCCTTTAGCTGGACTCCGTAGATATTAAAGATTCTTAAGGCTACGTATTATTACATTAACCAGCTGTCAATCAGAATTAAGTGGGAAATAGGGAGGCGGTAGTAGGACATGTGTTGACGACGATAATGTGAACAACTACAAGGCAGTAGTTGTAGGCAGCTAGCTTACCTTTATAAGGTCTAAATGACCTACTTAGATAGCTTCAATTAAGGACTATTCTATTTTGAATTTAACTTGTAGCTAGCTACTTGTTACAGCTTCGCCTCTTCAGCGAAGCTGCTCACAAGATAAATAACTGTATTTTCGCATATATGCCTACCCTAAATCACAACCCATCGCATATAAAATTCTGATGAAGCATGAGGCAATCGGAAAAACCTGTTTCTCAGCATAGAATTATCTAACTGTCTCCAGCCTCTTAATAAACTTCAACTATATTCCCTTAAATAGCTATATTCTTTAAGGAGGCTAAAATAAACAGGCAGCTCTATAGTATATAAATACCTGTATTAGAAATACACGAGTTTATAGTCTCCTTTATTTTTTAGATAATTCTTATATAATATATTTAGCGCCTTTAGTACAGTATATAATCCTATTATTATCTGATATAGTCCTTATTGTGGTTATCTACCCGTTTTTTACTACTATATTACTATTAATATATTATAAGCTCCTTTAAATTATTATTATAAAGCTGGGCTGACAATTGTCTACCTTTAGAGGGGGTCTTTCTAAGCCGTGAGGCGTTATATAAAGCTATTAACAAATGGGCCCTGCCGCGTAATTATACCTTTATTATCGGAAGGTTAAGAAAAGACCCGGCTAATAGCCGATATACTATTACTTATACTTGTAATAGAGGTTATAAACCACCTAATCTATCAGATAAAAGGAAACAGAAGATATTAATAAGAGGAACAGAATACCCTTTTTCTATTATTATAAAGGTGGCCCGTGATTCCTCGTGGCAACTAAAGTATCGTAACTCTAAATATCATCAATATAATTATGAGCCTAGTCTTTATCTATTAGCATATCCAGCACATTGTAAAATAGCTGCTTAAGAGAAGGCCTGTATATCTGTCAGAAATACGGTGGCAAAATATCACTGCAAAAAATCTATTCTTCAAAGTAAAGTTGAGTTTGTTGTTCTTCTTCTCTAAAACTAGAAGAATTTCATCATAAATAAGGACCATCAGAATCCTGCTGCCTGCAAGGCAGCAGCATACTGAATGCTAGGTGGTAGCACACAGTGCGATTCAGCGCCACAAATCTGACACACCTCCCCAGTCCGGGCCGTGAGGCCTGGACTGTGAGCGGGGCTTTCATAGTTCAAGCAGCTCAAGCCTCTCCTGCAAAGCCTCAGTGTCCATTTCTTCGAGTGTTCGTTGCCTTAGTTTCCCTTCAATGTCCACCAGACCAAGTCGGTCAATGAAGACCTTGAATGGTTGACTGCTGAGGGCTTTGGTGAGTCCATCTGCCACCATCTCTCCTGTTGGTACGTAGTTTACTGAAATTGTCCCCTTTTCAGTTTCCTGACGTATCCAGTGGTCGTGGATGTTAACATGGCGGAGTTTGGTCTGCAGCAGTCCAACTTCCTTGATAACCAGCTTGATTATTTGCTGATTGTCGCACTGGATCTGTATCGTCTTGCTATCTAGGCAGATACCAATTTCTTTGAGAAGACGAGAGACAAACATTGACTCTTTTGTTGCTTGTGACAACGCAAGAAGTTCAGCTTCAGTCGTCGATGTTGTAACTGTGTCTTGTTTATTTACTCGCTACCCAATAGTTCCGCTAAAGAGCTGTATAACATATCTTTAGGAGCTTTTACGGTTAATAGAGTTATCTGCAAAGAAGGCGTCGCTTACGACTAGGAATTCGTCTCCTCCCCCGAGCTGCAGCGCCAGAGATCTAGTTCTCTTGAGGTAATGGATTACCTTGTCCGCAGCTGCATGATGTTCGTCGGAAAGATTTATGTTGAACCTTGCTAGTCTTGACACAGCAAAAGCAATGTCCGGCCGTGTAATTACCGCCGCGTACAGGATTGATCCGATCTTCTTCTAGTATCTGCGAATTGACGCAATTAATGCTCTGTCTTTATTTAGTAGTAGCTCTAGCCCTAACATGGGCAGGTTTGGCCACCGGTCTGGCCCTGGCATTGCCAAATTTGCAATCTTATCTATATATGCAGACTGGGAGAGCCAGATCAATTATTTTCGTCTATCGCGGATGATTTCTATTCCTAGGAACCATTACAAGGCGTCCCCTCCAGTAAGTTGGTATTTTCCTTGTAGTTAATCGGTCAGATGCTTTGCTTCATTCTCCTTGTTCTTTTCATATGCGAAGACAATGTCGTCAACATAGAAGAATATTATAATTCCGTTCTTCATCATACAGCAGGGTTCATACGGAACCTTCTCAAATCCGAGCGTTTCGAGGGTTCTCGTCAGTTCTTTCTGCCACAACAAGGGTGAGCATCTTAACCCGTATAATGCTTTCTGGAGTTTTAGTATTATTCCAGGTTTCCGATATCCTGGAGGCATTCTCATGAATATGTCTCTGTCCATTTTGGCATTGGCGAAGGCATTGACTGCGTCGTACTGCACTAGCTCAGGATCGAACCGTGCAGCGATAGCCATGAGGATTCTGAATGAACGCCCAGCCAGCGTGGAGGCGTACGTGTCCTCATGTATTATTATCGCTTACTAGTCTCCTCGAACCACAAGACGAGCCTTGCATTTCTAAAAACGTCCATGTTTGTCGAATTTATAGGTATATATCCACATAGAATCAAGCACCTGTTAGTTCCTTGCTGATTGATCCGACTTGGATATCTCAATCCAGGACTGCATCTCTATATGACTATTCAGATGGATGCGTTCAGCTTCATTGAAAAGTGACCCCATCAGATGGGTTGCAAGGTCGCGATGCGATCTTGGGGCCGCTGGAAGTTGTGAACGATGTAAGCTCTTTGGTTTGGAAAGGATGCGGAGAAACTTAGCTCGGTCAATCTGCTTTCCATTAATCTTGCCGATCGGTGCGGCATGTCGACCAGCGGCAAAAGCAGCCTTCCAGGTCTCGACATTTGAGTATGCGTTTAATAGTTGTTTGTTTTCGGTTGGGATAATTGATAGTAAACCAATCCCGGTAGGGTCACTGTTATTCCCCTGATTCTGTGCTTCTGGGTTCACATTTGACCCTTGGAAGCAAGCTGCCATAAGTGCAGCTGGAGTAGATTCTGTTAATGATGGCGTTGGATATGGTTGGAATTGCACATCAGCATTTGCCTTCGTGCGAGTATCAGGTAGCATACTAGGAGGGGACGTCTCCCAACCGTTCGCATCCTGCCGTGGTGGAGTCCCTCCCTGGGGTGAGATATTGGGATTTTGTAGACTTAGGAGATCTTGAGTCTGTTGTATCGCTTCTATACAATCAGTAACACCCAGTTTCGCATTTATGCGACCAGGGAGACTCTTTCCAGACCCCAGTGCATATAGCACTTGGCGGGGATCCTCAGTTACAGACGGTGCCACTCGCATGTTCGGGTGGTCCTCAGGGTTAGTTCTGAGGTTACCTTCCCTAGTCTGATCATCAACTCCGTGGTGCATACTCAAATCCCATTCATGATCCACACCAAACACAATATCATCTTCTCCGTGGGATTCCTCTTGCGAGGTTTCCTCTGTTTAGTCTGGTTCTTTAATTTCTTGGAGGAGGTTGATTAACTCCTCACAATTTAGCTCACGGATATCATCTTTCAATTATTCAAGATCTCCATGGAAATACTCATCTTCGTTAAATATTACATCTCTCGTCGAGATGACTTCACCAAGCCATAGGTTCCAGATTCGGTAGATATTGGTCGACTGGTAACCTACAAGGTAGCCAATCCAGGCTCTTGGATTGAGTGTCTGTCGGCGTTTTCTCTTGGCCATTGCATCTTTTGTCATTGCAAAGGCTTTACAGCCGTATACACGGAGATGTCGTAAGTCTGGCTTGTATTGTCGGACGGCAGTACCATCGCGATTAGCGAGGAAAGTAAAGAAGCGACCGTATAGTGATTGCCATCGAAGGATATACTTTGGCGTTCGATTATATAAGTAGACAGCAGCCTTGAAGATCTCAACCCATAGGTAGTTGGGTAATCCGGCTCCAATTCTCATTGCGCGCGCCTTTATCTCTAGTACACCCCCCCGAGCGTTCAGCACCTCCGTTCTGTGCCGGGGTATATTCCGCTGAAGGCTCGATTAGAATAAATAGAGATTCCAGCCAGGAGCGCAATTGATGTCTCTTTTCGTAGATTTCGTTATCACATTCAACTACGCGCGGCTTAATTTGGTAGCGTCGTTCGAGAACGCCGAATGGGATCTTAAGCGCTGTCTTTATTGTGTCCGCTTTGCGGTCAGTCAGGTAGAAGTCCCAGACATAGCCAGACCAACAATCTATGACAAACATCACGGAGTCCCGTTCTTCGTGGTCTTCCTCGAGATCGTAAAAGTCTATAGCTAATCGTAGCCCTGGGGCGTTTTTTGTATCTCTTGGCTTGCGACTGATTTGTCGTTTTGCCTTTGATACACCACAGTGATCACACTCGACTATGGTCAGACCTCTAATCTTCGTTCCTGTTGAGCAGTTGACAAGGTGTTCTAGTGCTTTCGGGCCCGGAATCCGAGGCGGACACCGGTTTGGCGTGCCGCGCCGACAGGCGTCGCGGGAAACCAGATATCGGGCACTACCTTGCATTCCCTGTTACACCTCCCAATCAATAAGGACTTCAAGCCCCTCTCAGCTATTGATAAGACCCAGCTCTAAAAGAAGCTGAATAATATTAAGTACTTGATTATCAACAAGAAGAGCATACTAGGACTGCGTCAGCTATCATAAATCAATAACCGTCTCCGCGAGGCCTTCCCGAACAAGAATAAGGAGTTCTTTGGTGGTCTTAATATCCTTCTAATTAGCAATATCTTCCAGCTTCTACTTGTGCTACAAAAGCTGCTCTATTACAATAAAGAGGTATAAAGAGCAGAGATCAAAGGCAGAAATATATATAAACACTTTAATAAATCGGTCTTCTTAAAGGTTATCTAACAGCAATAAGGCAATAATCAGAAGGCGTTTTGCACAGCTCTCAGGGAATTACAGCTCCTCTAACTATTAGTTAAGTCTTAAAAACTCTTTTTAACTTAAGTACAGGCAAAACTAGATAATTAGGAAGTCGCTAGGTTCCCCAACGCCTTACAAGTATACGCGACTAAAAATAAGGTAAACAAATATAACCACTACCACCTCGACCGTCTCGGCCGGCCAGTTATACAGGTCAAGGCTAAGAATGTCGGCCCCGGCGCGGCTGCTGCTCCTGATCAGTGATGACAAGGCGGGCAACCTTGCGAAGCAGATCCCCATATGCATTGGCGCCCGCCTGATGCTGACGTCCAACCTTTGGCAGCCAGTTGGCCTCTGCAACGGCGCTCGCGATACCGTTTACGATATAGGTTGGGCACCGGGGGCTGACCCGGTCCAAGACCGTAAGGTAGGGTTTTAATCCCGGATTGCCTACCGCCTTGCGATACGATAGGCAACTTGTATTGCTCTTTGAGTTTAAGGATAAAAGCTCCTTTGAATCTATCAATAACACCCAGGAGAAAGCCTTTTTTATCCGCGTTATATGTGTTATTAAGGGGTAGTATTATATTCCTTGATTTTTCTGCGGATTTTTTACTATTAGCAATAAAACTAAGAGACTATGCCTAAAATTCCCAGATCAAGATATACGTTATATCTAGATATATCACCTGATTTCTTTTATTCTATATTAAACTTATTAAACTAGCCGCAATTAAGGTCCTTGTTATAGCGTTTAATGAAACTCTCTGACTAGCTTATTCTGACCTCTATTTTTGCTATCTCTTGAGCGGAATTATAAGCTATAGTCAGGGTAATTTGAATAGTATATAATAAAAGCTTATAAAGATAGGCAATAAGTTCTCTTTATTATTATTTTAACAGCTGTGATTTATACAAAGCGACAGCATTCCGTCTTGACCACTGTTTGCTTTGATGTCGGCATCGCAATATCGGGAGGCAGTGTAGCGGAAATGTGGCTGAATGTTTGCGCGGGGGGGGGGTGCGTTTTAATAGAGTCTGTCCTTTCTTTACTTAAACTTCTCTCACTAGCAGTCACCACTATGCCCCTTAAGCTAAGAAGTAGATCTACTTTTGCCATTTAGGCTATTCTGCCCTTCTTAATTTTTCAATTTAAATACACAAAGAAAGTAAATAGTTGTTATAGCTAGTTATAGCTATTTTTTTTTTAGCTATGTTAAACTCTCAGCGGCTGTAAGCCTAACACAACTCCAGCAAGAAATATTCTCAGCCTTCACAATGTCCCGTACATTGGTCGCAGGGGTCACATCCTTCCGGACGTCGGCTTCGACAGTCAAAACAAAGTTTGGCGTCATACTCTGAACAAGACACCGTAGACGTTTTCTTGACCCCAGGCTTGCCGAGCTCGGTCCATTCATATGTACATTGACGGCTAGTTGTGGGAGACGGCTTGTCTTTGTCGTGGGGAGTTAAATCTAAGAGAGATAGATCTAAGTCGCTGTCTGACTTGGAGAACTTGTCGTCCACGCATTTGGCAATAGGGTCGAAGTTTTGGGCATTGGGGCTACTCTCAACACAGGCCCTCACTTCACGTCTGCATTGTTGCTCGGTCAACTTGTACTCCTCCAACTTCTCCTCCGCAGTGCAGAGCAGGGACTCCTTAATCCAGGGCCTTTGTGCAGTATCATGCACACACTTGAGCACATGCCCTGGATTCCTTCCTTCCTTCTGTAAACACCCATTTATAACATCAGCGCAGACCTTTTTGTTGCCGTTGAAAGGTTCGCAAAGCTTTCGTTTTGTATCCGGGCTCCAGAGTGAAGATTCCGCAGTTGGCCCGGCGAGGGAGCCTGAAGCAAAGACAGCAAAGATAGCCAGAGAGTACTTCATTGTTGAATGTTGAAGACGTTTTCAAAAATAACAAATAAGTCAAGGATAATAGGCAATTTGTAGATAGTCGACGGGGTAGCTAATAGGCTTTTGTTGCTGAGGTTTAGAATTCAACTTCAAGATCAAAGGAAGCTCTGCTATTTATGAAGTTTGAAGCATTATGCTTAGGACACGTTGGACGAGAACAAACCAGCTACGGTTACGCATGCATAATTTTAACTGACTAGTGTATTTAATGCAAGACGAATATAATGGCCTGATAATAATTAATCGCAATGCGGTAGTAGTTGTATTGGCAAAAGGCATTTGATTTAATATTTACACTGCTATATGGCATGACGAGTAGGAATCCACATGGCCGCGGAAATGATGCCTCAAATCCATGGCAACGGACTAGATGGCCGAGTCATATCTGCTTGTTTCCCGATAGCAATGCCCCCTTAATTATTCTTGCTGCAGGGTTTCCTAGCCCGGAGAATTGCGTAGCTACGTATACATATTAAGGTAATAGTAGTGGAGAATAGGCTGTCTCGTTAAACAACCTACAATGTGTAATATTTGGCATTTCCTTATACAGTCGCCTGCTATTGTGGATTTTAAGTTATTAGTAAGTTACTAGAAAAAAGCAGTATAAAGAGTATTGACATCCTGTCCGGAATCCCAGTACTTGGGGCGGAGGGCCTAGGAATTCATTGAGCCTCAAGTAACTAATGAGTCGTAACTAATCAGAGTTGACCTCTTAGGATTTAACATTGCATGCATGAACCTAATTTTAATGGCACAGCCTCAAACAAGCCGGGGAATTTCGCACGTGCCCTGATAGGCTACTGCAAACGCGACTACAGTGGGCGATGACAAAACTCCCTGTTATTTCGGGGAGCCCATAGGTTCGCGGTACCCGCGAATTTAAAATTCCACGGGTACCGCGAAAATAACTAAGTATTCTTGGACTGTGTTGTAAACTAAGTTCGCGTTTACGTATAAGTATTTACTTATAAACGCCCTATAGAAAAAAAATTATATAAAATAAAAAAGCTATTTTTATTTAGTTTAATAGAATTATTTACTTATAATTACCTGCTTTTAAGGCTTAATTATATATCTTATAATAACCTTTTCTGAGTAATTAATACTTAGGTAGTACTATAAAGCTATACCTTTATAATAGGCAAATTTATAAGAGCTAAGAGTAGTAGACAACTAATTATATATATATATAATTAATTTTATTGCCTTTTAAGTGCGTTAATAGAATACTAATAAAAGATAGTAATTTAGGGGACGAACTATAAGTTTTTATATTAGTTAAAGAGTTGTTAAATAGGGCCTTTTAGGCTATAAAATATTGCTTAGACCTATAATTCTCTCGGTATAATTATACACCTAGCTAATACCTTTCTGCTTACCTAGTATATTATAAGTTAATTATAGATAACACCGAAAATTTATTACGCTTATTTAATACTAGTATAGCTCTAAAAGATATCCGCACTTTTATAAGGCAAAATTGTGATTTACTTGCTACCTAGCAAGACATTTACTGTGAAAGGCCTCTAGTGAGTTGATTTAACTAACTAGTCCTTATACTGTTTACTATCAAGATAAAAAAGAAAAGAAAGTTTATATAGTCTGTAATATAATAATAGCGCCTTATATCTTCCCTATACACCTCTATAAAAGGTTCTAGAGTCAATTCGCCGCGGGAGTTAGTGATAGGCGGTACAGCCGCCGTTCAAGCGGCTTAGCCCGTTACATCTACAACGGAATTGCAGCGACTCGGAGGGAAGTTTGCGAAGGGTAGAGCTCTGTCTATGTACTTGCGAGCTAATTTGATTAAGACAGCCGGGTTACTGCTGTCTTGTTTACTTATTTAGACTCCTTAGTATATCTTCTTGCTTACCTGGATGTACTCTTATTAGACTGCACTTACAAGACAAATAAATATAGTATACCGCTTCTTAATATAATTAGAGTGATACTTACTAATAGTCTTTTTATATAGCTTTTATATTTCTTAGTAATAAAACTAAAAGCGACTTTTTTTGGGTGTTAAATTAGTTAAGATCACTTTATAAATACTATTACTATAAACTCCCCTTTATTATTCTTATAGATCGCTATATAGCTTATATAAACACTGTTATAATCTCCTTCTCTACGTCTTACTTACTTCTCTGCCTCTAGTATACTAATAAGGCAATTCTTCGCTACTACTAGCCGGCTTTTATACGCTAGGACTAATCGGACTTTATTAACCTAGTAATAAAAATAATACTCTAGGGATAAATAAATAGGTTAAGTTCTATTAATTCTAGTACTTAAGTATAGGTATATTAAATAAAAAAGCATTTAAGGATTAGGTAATATAGTTTAAGAAAAGATATTTACTAGAATACTTTAAATAAGTTAAGTATATTAAAACTTTTTAGCTTAAATAGTATAAAGAAAAGCTTATAAAAGTATAAGTAAATTAGTATACTTATTTTAGTAATACTATTACTTTAAGAGTTAAGGGTATATATATATTAATAAAATCTTACCTTAAAAAGTTTATACTAGACCTCTTTAAAGCTTAAAGAGCTATTAAATATATACTACTTAACTAGTTATTAGAGCTGAGATTTAATTAAGCTAGGTAGTAAATTAGAACTTTAATAGAACTATTAGGACTACTTTATAATTTAGTATATAATTAAGTATCTTATAAAGCCCTAAGAAAAGTAAAGGAGTAATAGAAGTTACTAGGCAGGAGAGACCCTTTTTTATTGTTTATTTATACCGGGTTTTTTACTAAATTCTATAAATTATTATACTTATATACTCTAAAGTCTTTATAAGAGTAAGGTAAAGCTTTAACTCTTGAATATTTTTACTTATACTAGTATTTATAATATAATAAAGCTCTGCAACTACTATTAGAACCTTGCTAATAAGTTGAGCTAATACTTAAAAACTTTAATATTCTTAAATAAAGTACTTAAAGAAAGCTTAATACTTTTAAGAGTATTAAAATAGTACTTAAAGCGCTACTTATATATAGTAAATACTATATAATTAAGTATATTAGAGTAGTAAAGTTTTATCTGATAAGGTTCTAAGAATTACTTTAAGAAGAAGCTCTAGCCTTAGAGCTATAATTATAGTTTATTTTAGCACAGAGTATAAATCCGGAGCTATAGTTAATTCTATTATTAGCTGATATAATAAGAGAATAATTAGAACTAGAGTAAGAAAATTTATTACTAGTTATAGCTTTTAGAGTTTTAGTGGTATTTTCTACTATTTTATACTTCTCTCTTACTTAATTTTTACTTATTATAGTAGAGTTACTTATAGTTAATAACTCTTATTGCTAAATAGTTAAGCTGAACTCTTCTACTAGTAACTTTTAGCTGTCGGAAAGTCCTGTTAGTAAGGCGCCTTATTTACTTAATTTATAACTACTAATACTACTTAAGTATAATAACTTATAGGCTATTTATAAAAGATATATAGCTGTAAAAAGTGTATAGTATATAGTATAAGCTACTAAAAGTATTAAGACTAATTAATAATATTGCAGGGTAATAAGGCTTCTACTAAGATATAACAAGAAGAGCTATAAGTAGTACTTAAATTATAAGTAAAATATCTAGATACTTTATTATATTATTAGGGTTAAGAGAATAAATAAAAGAGGAAATAATAGTATACTTAAACTAGAGTAAAACCGAGAATAAGCAGATTAAAGCTTAAGTTGTAATAGAAATAAGAACTAATTTATTAACTAGAAAAAAAGGTGTAATAAAGATTTAGAAAAGTATAAAAACTAATAGTAAGTAATAAGATGCTTTATACTTAGCTAGTATTAGCGTCGAAGATTATATTATAGTAAAAGGGTAGCTAGTAATTTTATAGATATTTATTTAGCCGGTATAATATTAAAATGTTTAGCAGGATACTTTATGCTTAGTCATTTTTGTGGTACTCGTGGAATTTTAAATTCGCGGGTACCGTAAACCTATAGGCTCCCGATAGCTAATCAGGGACACGCGACCACGTGATTAATGTTCCAACAATTCCCGTGCAAATAGTAATACTCTTAATTTAAGTCCTATACTAAGCTCGCTCCTGCTAGGCTTGTCTTTCTAGCATATTGCTATTCTCAATGGCCCACTATAGCACTATTGTTATGTACCTTATTCTTATCAAGAAAAGTGAATTCTTTTCCTCTTCGTGAGCTTGCTGCCTCTCTTGGACCGGTTCAGGAATCCCAAGCAGCGTAATGTAGTGCCGCCTCCAGCGCTCTCTCCAAAGCTTTATGGATCACGTCACCAGAGCTGGAAAGACATAGGAGGAAGGAAGTCAAAAAAAAGAAGTGCATATTCAGACGAGTTCTGTGGTTCTCCGTCTAGAAGAATGTATTTAAGTAGGTCAATTCTCTTCTAATAATTGCCCTCTGTCTGAATGAATATATACTCTTGGCGTGAAAAGAAGAATTGGGTGAGCTATCGCCGAACTGGGATAATCTCGCCCTTCACATGCTTGCGATGCTTCAGGAGCTACCTTATCGCACTAGCTTCTTAATAGCATCTGTGATGTCCTGGAAAGGGAATATAGTTCGGTTGCTAGAGAGACTATTCAGATTAGGAGGCTCCTTAAAATCTAAAAACTATTTAAAAACAGAATAAATATAATTTATATAATTAAAAGTTCCTATAGTAAACCCTTATTTATCCTAGTAAAAATTAAGTATAATTCCGAGTTTCTTAGTTAAGTCTTATTTACTATCCTTTAATTAAAATATAATAGTTCCTACTTAACTAAAAGTTACTAGGAGAATAGTACTCTTATACTTAGCAGGCAAAAGAATACTATTAAGGTCGCCGCCAAGCTTCTTATTATTTATAATAGGAACTTTAAAGAGTTAGCCCTTTTTATTGCTAGTATTAAAGCACACTAATATACTACCTTTTTACTAGTTACTTGTAAGTAAAAGATTTTTATTAGATATAATACTAGTAAAACTTATCTTAATAGTATTAGTATCACTGCTTAAATACCAAGAAATAACCTTTAAATTAGGGGTCACCTTAATAATAGCGCTTAGGTAAGTAAAAACTTTATAAATATTGCTATAAGTATCAAGTATAAAATCTTATAGCCCTCTATAAGCCCCCTTTATTATAGCTATAACATCAACCCGCGCTTTTTCCTTGCTAGTTTCTAAATTAGTAATAATAAGAAAGTTTATTCTAGTAATATTCCCGCTTAAAGTTTTAAATACTATACTAGTATTAATAAAAGATATTAATCGGTTTATACTCTAGAGTAGAACACTGCTTATATAGTAGTTTATAACCCTAGAAAGTCTAAGAAAGTTAATAGTCTTAATAATAGTCTTTATTTTTAGGTTAATTACTATAATCTTGGATTTATATAGTTCACTATATAGATTAGTTTTGTTATGTATAGTAAGTAATATAAGAGCCTTTATGTTATAGTTATACTTGCAGTATAAAATAGTGCGCTTTAGATTAAATACACATTTCTCGGGATAGAGCTAGGGACTAGTAACATTAAAATCGCAGCTAATAGTAACTAGTATAGTAGCAGCAATAGCTCCTAGACTTACTAAGAGTAAGATAGTAGTAGCGGTACTAAATATTATAGGTAACAGGTAGTGTAGTAATCGTGTTAAACAAATAGTAGTAACTTTCTTATAATATTAGTAAAATATTAAAATATAAAGACTAGAAGCAGAATATATGAACAATATATATTTCTTTAATGGCAGTATTTAGTATTAGCACACAAGTTGTCTGGTTGCCTGTATAAGCATCTCTAAGTGGCGTCAGGGAACTTGAGTCAGCACGACAACAGTTGAAACATGCTGTGCTCTAGTCTCGAAGCTACCTTGTGCATCTACCTAGCCGTTATCAGGTTAATCCCAGTGCCAAGAAACCTTATTAGCAAATATAGCAGGTGCATAACTAGTATAAATAAGACGCGTTTTAACAAGGTAAGGCTAGCAAAAGATCTATATTAAAAAGTCTTCGCCTACTACAAAGCAAGTGAGCTCATATATATTACGCATATAGCTTTAGGCGTAGGTGCTAAGCTCCTGTATATATGAGCTCGAATGCAATATAGTCCGATATTATTGGCCGGCTTCTACTGTGACTACAATATTGACGGCATGAGCTTTGCTGTCCTTTATGATAAGCGTCACGCAGTGGATCTGACCAGTCAGTTTGCCTGCAGGGAAGATTCTCTGCTTGATTTGGTTCTGCGAATAACCGCAGGCAGACTTGGCGACGGGGGTAGCATATTGCGCAATGCACCAGACGATTTACTGTATATTTAGCATTAGCTTTGTGGTCTTGGACACGGACAGCGTAATCTATTCTGGATACTAGATATTATATAGTGCTTAGCTCTACGTATCGGCATCACAACTAGGGCCAGACAACACGCGACATTTACTACTTGTGCCTCGGCCGGTGGGTTTAAACCCTGTCCGTAAGGGAGAAAGCAGTGCTAAGCCCATTAATAAGATATTTATACTTAGGAACCTAGAGGGTTAATTGCCACCTAATAAGTTAAAAATAAGAGGCTTATATGTGCAAGTTTCGGCCGATATTACTGTAAGCGATTTTATGGCATGGAATACGACTCCCTTAATTGCCAAGAACAGATCGGCTCAATTACCGAAACCTCTCACGGCCGAATGTCAATGGTCAATGGCGCCCAACATCACTAGTATCATCAGCTCCCGTACTGGTCACGCTGGCTGCTTCTGAGTGTGCCGTCACGGCTCTTCATCTCCTGTAACCGCCGACACCCAAGAAAGCGCCTCGAGTCCCTGAAATTCCTGCGCAATCCCTGCAGGGATGACATAAGCCGCAACCTGCTGGGCAGCATCGGAACCAACCAGCGTAGAGCCACAGGGCTTTCCGACTTCCGCAAAGGTACATATATGTGATTAAGCGCTATATCACTAAGACAGGGTCCAGGGAATAACAAAGGAGGAGAGGCGAAACCCTTTGAGATTGTGGCAGCAAAAGAACTGCACATGTGCCTGACAGCTCGGCGATAAGACACGTGGAGAAGCGCAGAATCATGCTAACCCAGCTGCGTCAGAGGCGCCACACTAAACCTTAAAACAAGATGCTTGTTGGATAGAAACGGGACGGTGGGAGGCAATAAGTATTTACCCACCCCCACGTCACTCTATGCCACCGAGTGGGCAAAGACTTATTGCTTATAACTGTAGTACTCGGCACAAAATCAACTAATCTCATTCCTGTTAAAACAGCTAGTGTTTAAGGACTACATCTACCACCCTAAGGTTTATTCTGTTAAATTACATTGACAGTAGTTCAGGCGGAAGGAACTTTAGTAGATTTACCAGCAGAATATACAGAGTTGCACAATGTATTACGTGATAAGTAATACAATACTAGAGAATTAAGTATTAGACTTTATCTGATTTAATAACTAACTTGGCTTTTACTCAACTGGTATAGATTTAGATGGTCAATTTTGCATTAAAATCCGGGAGTCTTGAGCATAAACTTATGGAGAGTAAAAGGGGGGCCAAGAAAAGGAGAGCTTGACGACAGCTAATCACCCTCGGGCTTAGGCGTTCCAACCAAGACTGCTTAGAGTGTCCCGTTATGAGACTTATTATTAACTAAGCTTCTTTTACAAAATTATTATTCTTCTTGTTTTTCCTCTTAAACCCTAGAAACTTAAGATATTTAATACTTTCGTTATACTGCTGCGACTACTCTTGCTACTTGCCACTCTAGTAGCAAAAAGCTTGCGTGTTTTAATTAACAGAGGCAGTGTTATCCGACACACACCCTTAAATGAGCTCCTTTCTAAGTACTTATTTATAACTATTTATTGCCTTTATTAAGCTTTAGTATTAGCGCGTTTTAGCAGTTAAGCCTTTTAGGTTTAGTATTCTTTTACCTTCTTTTATACCTAGCTTTATTTTAGGGTTTAATTTATTATTAAAGCTTTAAAATCTCTTATATATTTTACTTTAAGCTTTTTTTAGCTTAATTTTATTATTAATATAATTTTAAATATTTTTAATTTATAATTATTATAAGAATTTAATATATTAAACTTTAAGTAATACTTTTATTATTTTATTTATTATTATATTTTTTAATTCTACTTAATATACTTTAATTTAATTATTTTAAACTTATTAGTATAACTAGTACTAGTAAATATTAATATAATAAAGCTAAGTAATTAACTTTATTAACTTTTTAATTAATAGCTTAATTATTTATCTATTATTAATTTCTAATTATAAAAGCTTATTTAATTAAATTTCTAAAAATTATATTAGTCTCCTTACAATTATTATCTTTTTAACTGCTTTTAACACTATAATTAGCTCGGCTTTTATACTAGAGGTTATTATAATAGTTTACTTTAATACCTTCTATATAATCGGCCTATTATATAGCTTTAATATATAGCCTTATAAGCGTTTTTAATCTTTTATATTATTAGTAAATAATATATTACTTAAGCTGATAAACGTTTTAATTAGTTCTGTATTTTCTTAATTATTATTTTTAAATTATAAGGTAAATAATCTAGTAAAATAAAGGAACTAAATTACTTTATCCGCTACTTTATAGTATATATTACTTGGATTCAGGTTATATTATACTAATTAGCTAACTGTAAATGCGATATTTAGCCTTATTAAGATAGCTATAAATAAAATAAATTTAACCTTTTATTAGTAGACTTTAATTGACTTTTTTATTACTTATATCTCCGATTTTAGTAATTCTTCTAGGCCTATAAGTATTACTAGCACCTTGCCTTCTAGCTGAACTGAGAACTTGTGCGCTATTTTGTCAAGGGAATTGATAGAGCGGCATGACACTTTTGATATAGCGGCATAGGCTTACAGAGGCATAACTTTAACAGCACCTGATTCGTTCAAATTTTCTCTGTTAACCCACCTGAGTTTCTGCCGCCTCCACACAAGTACCTTAACTCTAAGTTAGTATTACATACATGGCGCCTGCCCTGAATCGGAGCGCTTCGCGTCAAACTTAAAGACAATCAGAATAGTGTGTGGTATAACACCACGTTATTAATTCCCACTTATTATAAGTAACGCCTTAGACGTAGTAATACGCGATCTCACAATTATTTAACACTTAAAAATACAGTATTACAAGCTGTATTTAATGTGTGTAAGTTAATTAACTTCGACTAGGCTGCTATACAGTAACTATATGGACGCGTGATCGAGGCTTAGCTGATGCTATTAGATAATACCTCTGTAAACTGAAGTTGTAGAGCTTGGTATAATAACTCGGTGTTATAGTATCGGCTATTATAATTAAGTTTAGCTAAAAATTAAATTCAGATAAAAAGAAGTTTTTAATATTAAATAGAGAGCTATAAATAAAGTCTGCAGCACTCAGTAAAAAAAAGAAGAACAAGTATAATAATTTTATTAAGAAGCTTAGTTAACATGAGTCTTATAACGTGACAGATACTTGTTTTTCTTAATTCTTCCTTAGCTTTAAACGGATACATATATAACGCGCAAGTATTTATATATCTAAAAAAAAATCTCAGGTTAAGCCCTTTATACTTAATAGTAATATAAAGTTATAATTTAGGATATAAAATTCTTAAATTATATAAAATTAGTTATATTTATAATTATATATAATTTATTTATAATAAGTTAAGTTATAATAATTTAAGAGCTATTAAAGAACCTGGCTATACTACTTTTACTATAAAGTATATACTAGTTAAGAAAATTTAAGCGAATTAAAAGCTATAAAAAGTTATACTTCCGTAAGGTTATACCTTTATATTAAAAGTGTCATGCTGCTCTATTAATTCCCTTTATCAATATACACGTCTTAGGTCAACTAAATTGTTCTGTTTCGCCTATCTCTTAAAATATAAATACTACGGAACTACTTTAGCTTGCTTAGTTGTGTTATTTTATATTGACTTTTTAAGGCTTTTATAGCTTTTTTAGTAATTTCTTTATTAGCTTTTTTATATACTTAAATAATATTATTAATAAAGAAAAATACTATTATAAGGCCTTTAATTATAATATATAACTCTTATAAAACTAGTTAAAAACCTAGTTCTTAAAGGCTTTTTATTAACTCTTTTTACTATAATAATAGTAACTTTTATAAGTTATAAAGTGCTTTCTTTAATTATAATACTCTGCTATATTTTTTATAACTTAATAGTATATATATATAAATAGCTTTATTTAATTTATAATTAATAAATATATTAATAATATTTATTTATTCTAGTTTAAGGTTATATTTAATAGCTATTACTATTAGCGCTTAAAATAATATACTAGCTAGTATTATTATATAAGTTAAGAGAGTATTTTTTTCTTACTAGTTCTTATATATAATAAGCTATGCTTTATATTTCTAGAAATAATTATACTTATTTATCTTATAAGTAAATACTTATATATAATTTAGAACTCTTTAACTTTTAGCTTATAATTAAGATACTTTAATAAAGGAATTTATTTAATTATATAATATAAGTTATTCTTATTATACTTTAATAAATTAATTCTTAAATAAATAGCCTTTTAAGTTCTTTATAGTTTTTAGAGCTTTTAATAGGTTTTTCTTATATAGTTAAAACTTAATTCTAGTATTAAATACATTATAAACTACTATTTCTATTTAAATTAAATAGAATTTATAGAATTAATAGTTAGTACTTACCTGCTTAACCTTATAATTATAGTAGTTTAAGTTATAGCTTTTAGTATTTACCTTTTTAAAATAACTAGATTAGTAGTAAATTAAAAGATTAGCTGTAAATATTACTTTTAAGCTCTCTTTAAGCTCTAAACTTATTAGTAGTAGTATTATATAACTTAGCTTTTTTGACTTTTTATATATATTTTTATTATTCTTCTTATTTGCTTTATTTTACGTGCTTATATTTATAATAATTTTATTTAAAATTTCTTTTTTATTTAATTTATTAAAATATTTAAATATTTCTTTTTTAAGTATAAACTTTATAACTTATTATTTTTCTAGGATTTTAATTTTCTTTAATAATTAACTTATAAATTATTTTAGTTTAAGCTAAGTTATTTTATTCTTAAAAAAGCTAAACTTATTAAAAATAATATCTTAAGTTAAAATAACCTTATTTTTATATAAAACTTATATTTTATAAATATTTAAGAATTATTAGCTTATAAGATACTTAATATAAGCTTTTAATTTAAGCTTTTACTTTTTATAAAGCTTAAGTTAAGTATTTACTATTATTATAAACACTTTATAATTATACGCTTTTAAATAATTAAGTATTAATTACTTCTTAAAAATACTTTTAAATAAGCTATATTATTTATTTTATTCTAAAAGAGTATAATTATATAAGTAATATATAGCTTTTATAATATCTTTTTATAAGTTATATAATAGCTTTATTATTATTTATATTATATAAGCTTTTTTTATAATAATACCTTTTAATTTTTTAGTACTTTTATTTTAAGCTTAAATATTTAAGGCTAACCTTTTTACTTTAATAAATTAAAGTTTTAATTCTTTTTAAACTTTTTTATTAAATAACTTATTATTTAATTATATAACTTTTAACTTAAAATTATATTAAACTTTTATTTAATTAAAAAAATCTCTTAGAATTTTTTAGTTTTTTTTACTTAAATTATAACTCTTTAAAAAATAAAGAAAAATAAGGTTAAAATATATATTTATAATAAATATAACTTAAATATAATCTTAATAGTTTTTTATAAAATTAATTTAATTAATTTAAATTTCTTTAAATAAATTACTTAATTTATTTAACTATTTTTAAAATATTTACTAGTATATTTTACCTTAATTATAATAATTATATTCTACTATTTTTAGTCCTTTTAGCTTTACTTTAAAGTATTTTTTTCTTAACTACTTAAAGGTCTTTAAGCTTAAATAACCTAGTTAATTATATTATAATATTTTATTAGTAATAGTATTTAGTTTTTAATTTTAAGTAGTTTATTTATTCTATTTAATTATATAAATAACTATTACTTTTAAGCTTATATTTATTATTTTTTAATACTAAAAAACCTATTATTTATAATACTTTTTAATTATATAAATTAGTATTTTAAACTTATAAATTAATTATATTAAAGTAAAAAATATATTTTAATATATACCTTAATTATATAAATACTAAAATAATATAATATTAATAGTAAATATAAGATAATATATAGCGTTTTTAATTTATAAAATACTAATTAATTTATTAGGTCTTATAACTAGTAAATTAACTTAATTATAACTTTTAATTTTAACCTTTAAATTACTAGTAATTAAGTAGTATTCTTATTTAAATTCTAGTTATTTTATTAATTTAAACTTAGTAAGTTTATTAAATATATTTAATAAAGCTCTAGAATTAAGAATAGTTAATAATTATAAAAAATACTAGTTAGCTTATAAGTAAGTTCTTAAGTATATTAAAAATACAGCTCTTTATAGTAGTACTTAGCTAATAATTCTTTTATTTAAGCTTAATTTAACTAATTATTAATTAAATAATACTTACTTTTTCTTTTAATTTAGTTTAGCCTAGTCTTTTTAAGCTGTTTTTTAAAGTTCTACTACTTTAACTCTTAATTTTATATTAATAACTAAGATTTTCTTAATAAGGTTTTCTTAATATTTATTTTTAGTTATTTCTTTTAATTATAATTTTAAAATAACTACTTAATATAAGCTTAAATTATACTCTAGTAATTTATAAGCTTTATAATTTATATTATATTTTTTATTATTACTTTTTTAATTATTTATTTATTACTTTTTTTAATTAAATAAGTTTTAAGTTATATTTTTACTTTAATTACTCTTATTAGTATTAGCTTAAAATACTATTTCTTATTTAATTAATAGCTTTAATAATTATATTAAAAGAGCAGAGTTTACCCAGGTCTATAACTTAATTACTATACTTTTAATTATATTCTTTACTTGCGTTAATAGCTTTTAGAAGCGTATAAATTAGAGCTCCTTAAATTGCTAATACTGCCTCTTGTAATCTACTATAATTACTAAAGTTATTTAGCTATAATAACTATTATACCCCTCGCTTAATAGCCTAGTTATAATTTTTTATTTTTAAAATAAATAACTTTATAGCTTATTTATAATTATTAGTAAAGTTACTATTATATTTAGCTATTAAGTAGGCTATATTAAATAATTAATAACCGCTAATAACTTTAAGTATTTAATAATATATAACTTTTAGTAGAAAGTTTTCCTACTTTTAAATTTAATTACTAAAAGTTATTAAATTAGTACAGTTAAATAACTTAATAACTTACTAGTACTTAATTATAAGTATATTTATTACTTTAATTTACTTAGTATTAATTATTATAGCTAGACTATTAATTTATTTAAGGAGATTATTATCTTAATTAAGATAATAACTTAATTTCTTATTTATATAACTAATAATAATACTTCTAGCTTTAATAAAATTAGTTTTTTATTACTTATACTTCTTAAAGTTATTTTTCTAATTATTATAAGCTAGTTTAAAAGTATTAACTTAAAATACTAAAAAATTAACTTTAGTTTAAGTGTTTATATTAAAGTTAAATACTTATAGTTTTCTTAGCTTTTATAAAAGTATTTAAGTCTAGTTTATAAGTTTAATTACTTTTTAAATATTTATATTAATTAAGTTTATAATAAAGTTCTACTAATTATTCTAATTATTAATTCTTATAAGAATAACTTTAATCTTAAAAGGTAGTATTTTATATTAAATTATTTAAAAGAGATTAATTTTACTTAATTAATTATCTTATAAATACTATTTTTATATTCTATTAATATATAGTTTTTTATAATATAATTATATTTTATTTATAATTTAGTGTGTAAATTTAAGCTTATAATTATTATATTATAAAACTTATATTAATTAAGCTTTTTAATAAAATTATTATTCTTATTATTATTATAAGTATTATAAACTCTATTTATAACTCTCTTTTTAATACTAAAAAAACTTCTTTTTATCCGAATTTAACTTTTAGTTAAATTTAATTATAATAGTTAATATTATAATATCTAGTAATTACTTTAAGCTCTGCGACTTTAGTTTACAGAGGTATTATCCGACACTAATACTAGCCAAGAGTCTGCCTGATTTTGGTAATGATGAAGTTAAGTACTTGACAGCTTAACACTTATTAAACTTAATTAATTAAATAGAAGCCTCAAACTTGAATTGAGAACTTGACTTGACGAGCAGCTGAGCTTGATTGGGACTTGTCAAGTTTGAACCTGGTTTCCTTGAGATTTCGTTGGTTAATTTTGATTGGCTTGGTTGACTTCTTCGTTAGTTTGGGTTCGTTTGTTCGGTTCGTTAGTTTTAGTGGGAAAGGGGTAAAAAAACTCTGCGCTTAGTGGGGTGAGGCTTTGGGGTGACGGGATTGGCAATATTCACGTCGAGGACGGTGATCTACCATATCGAGATACAGGTGAATAATATATGACAGTATAAGGGCACAAGCAAGGTCAAGTACGACTTGGATAAAGCGATTGTTCACAAGGAGAGTAAGAGCTTCCTTCGGAAGCTCTAACTCGAGCTATCTAAGTCCTAAAGTAGGGCCGTTCCCTTACACAGCCTTCGGATGAGGGCCATAGCTCTAACGTGCAAGAGGTGGCGTAGTATTTTACTCGATCTTTTGTGCCCCTTAATTGTCTGACACTCTGCCTATTAGGAACGCTGCCTAGTGGTCTACCTATTAAGAGGGCACTTTCCAACTATAGAGGATATACCATTACTAATGGGAATAACTTCGGAGCCGCAATCCGCATTCTGAGCGAGGTAGGCTTCGTGCTTGGTAAAGTCGATAGCCACATAAGCGCTCCGCATAAAATTCGCACCTAGATAAAGGGCTAATATTGCTTTAGCACATTGAGAGGATAGAAGGAACTGAGAGATAGAAATAAGACACGTACTAGTACTTCCTTTTACAATTAGGCGGCACTTTTGGTTTTCTTTCCGAAAAAGGTCTTTAAACGGGACCTTAATTGTAGTAGTACCAAACGAGAAATCCATGCTCCCCTTGGAGGCCTCTATAGCTGAGCACTCGACCATATCATATTCGTTAGGGGCAACGGGGAGGCCGTTCACCAATGCCTCGACCACCGCATCGGGGACGCGAAGGGTCGCGGCACCAGAATCAATAATGTATTCTTGTCCGTGCTGAAAGCCTTTCGCATGAATAACGTCGCCGTTATCAGCAGTAATAGATATGCCAGTTACGTTAACCCTATGCCTATAATTGACTTTAAGTAAGTATTGTGTGAAGCATTTCGTGATCTGACAAGCTTACATATAGAAAGAGTTTATATTATTGGTTTGAAAATTGGCATCCCGATCTTTAGAAGTAGGAGGAATATGTACCGTCTGAAGAGGTCCACTAAACTTCTTGACATCAACACCACCAAAGGTTATGTGACCACCTCCAGTAACATAATTGAAACTCAATAATTTGCTTTGGATGCTGCCTTGTGTTTGGAGTCTATCCAAAAGATCTGCGCCGCTCCCTGTCAAGGTAAAACCCAGGACGCCCCAAGGGTTAGGGGGAGCCCTGTCAGCTATGCCTATCTCGACTCGCCCTAAGGGCAATGCTATAGAAACTATTAGCCAAGATAACTACCAGTAGTGTAGTAATTAGTCGTTAAGGACCCTTATGAGAATCAAGCCTCGCTTATTCTATCCCAATGGTGATTTACGTACATGAACTAAATGACATTTCGTCTTCATAAAGTTCGTAATCAACGGATTCCAAACTATACCGTATATTACCGGATTTATTCAGATACTTCGCAGTACTACTTTGTGTTATGTCAAAAAAAACATTATAGTCATAAGGCCCACCCTTATGGAAGACCTCGGCAATAGTATTTGGCACCCAGAGAGCGTCGGAACCGAGATCAGGCTCGACCATGATCGCCTGCGGAGGAGTGCCGATAAAGACTTCTATCACATGACGTATACTCAAACGCTCAACATTCACTCCAGATTGACGCTTTCCTATATCGGAAGGTAAGGCGGGAGTATCTGGATCGGACGTATTTATTGCCTTGATGGGTAGATGGATAATCCCAGGTTGAGAAATGTTGGGCTCATCTCTGCTCCGGGTAGCAGCTACAGGAGCTAGAGATAGCGCTGGAGACAATAAAAGATATAAAGATCGCATTGAGTTTGCCTAATAGCTCAGAAATCTGAATGGAGGATTGACAATGTGGGATTATCAACATGTCCGGCTTATACTCTATATATACATTGTGTCATGTTCTCCTAACATACGACTGAGTTAAAGTGAGCGTGGCTGAATCAAGATTTCAAACACAATAAGTCTGGTAGGTATCACACAATTGTGGGACTGCTTGGCGTCAATGCCATACGTCTCTTAAGTAGACGAGCAATGACAGGCATGCGAAGTACTTGCTTATAGTCATGACATTATTTCCGGAGTAGATGAAGGGGTTCTAGGTCCTCCGACGATGGTATATTACCCGAGCGATTAACGTAAATAAAATGGGGAAGAACGGGGGGCCCCACCAAATACCGAGTCAGTGTCAGGGATATAGAAAGCCGAGACGGCACACTTATAAGCTGGACATCGGGGATGTTCGGCAAAGGGTCGCTATTGCTGGATATCTTTTGTTCCACGATTCAGTAGCTTAACCCGATGACCACTCCGACAGTCAGCTTGATATTGAGTGATGCATAGTACAGGCAACGCTCCAGACAGCCTCACTGCTTCTCTGCAGCAGGACGAGCGTGTTGCCTAGCCGACGACTGTACGGCAACGATAATTTATTACAGCCCTCACCTTAAATAGCCGCTACAATGCCAAATCAAATATGTATTTGTGGGCGTTCTGGGCGGATACGCAGCGGGAAACCGCTTTTAGGGTTAGGGTTAGGGTTAGGGTCTATTTGATGGTGGTGATGTATTAATAATGGATGAGCTTCTAAAAATAGGACAAAATGAAGCCGGGCCTCTCAAGTATAGTAATCGCTACGTCCTTGGTACCAGCACCTCAGCGCTACCAGCAATCACGACGTGACTGTTGCAGATAGCCGCCATTTAATTAATTGCAGTCGTAATCCCGTGTGGGGCCCTGTCAATCAATTGCAACTAACGCCCGATTGCAATTGATTGGTTGATTAGCAAGCCTGGCCACCTGGCCACACTGTCTAAAATAAGATGAAGGATTATGCTCACGAGTCGTAAGCTTCTTGTGCTCCTTTTATGAGTCAAGGCATGAACAAGAACATGACTCAAAAGCTCCACCAGAATGGGGACGAACGACGGGGCTGTGTACGTGGCTGGTGTACGGTGGGATATTAGTACTCCAACTGCCGGAGGGCCAGCCCCGCAATCCACACAGACACACACACATCATGTTGAGCGTCACAGCAGAACATATGCCGCCAAGGCACGCTATTTATGGAAGGCGCAGGCTGGACCCTGCACGTGATGCTGTTTCATGTTCAACACCGCCCCTCAACCCAGCCTGACAATACATCTCTCGCATCTAACCAGGGTTCAAAGCCACTACACGAAGATCCACATATTGACTCATATGGATCCATATCAATTGCACTCCATGCCACCAGACCCTATTGTGGATTGTAATCACTCCACGAAACCCCGGCTATATATAGTAATAGTAGAAATTATAGTAATTTTATCCGGGGGTTAATAAATATAATTATAATTATAATAAATAAGATAAATATAAAGTACTTACTAACTAATATCCTATAGTTTAAGATACGTATTTTAGCTCACTTAGAGCTGCTCTTAAATAATAATCTGACTAGTAAAAGAGTATTATATAAATTATATATCTAATAATCAACCCTTTCCTTATATTTTCTCTATTTTATTATTAATTCTACCCTGCCTTCAACTCGACGTAATTTGTATTATCTCATAATGCCTCGGCGTCTGACTACCTTGACTCCCTTTTGCCTTGTAGCGGCCTTTTAGGTCTAATAGTATTTAATCTTCAGTTATAAAGAATCGCAGTATAATAGATAATAAGCTTAATTCCCGGTAACCTTTACTATTTATAAGAGGAAAATTAACTATAGTAATACCGGAACGAACAGAAGAAGACAAAGAACGTCTGTTCCGCTTTTTCCGGGGCTGGACCATACCTGGGCGTTTGAGTTAACTCAAACGGCAACTCATGAGTTGACTCATGACTCAAACTCAAAAAACTCACGTAAGTTGAGTTTAAGTTTCCGCCCTTAACTCATGAGTTAACTCACAACTTAAGAACTATTTGCCGCATCTCATCGTCCCGGTTTTAACCTTATAGCCCCTTCTCACTTCCAGAATATCACATGCTACCAGCTAAAGACCAGTCAGTTCGCGAATACAACCCACTATTTACTACATAATTATGGCGGAATATAGCCGACTGCAGAGTTGCAATCCACTCCACTGAATCCACGGTCTATTCCACTGGCCTGATCGGTTAGTGGATTGTCTAATCCATCCATTCCACTGGAACTGCTAATGGAGTGGATGCAGTGGATTCAGTGGATTTAAAGTGGGGTAGTTAGAGGCTGCCCGCTAAGTTAGGTGTGTAAGCTTAACTCTGGCCGAGAGCTACCCTAGAACTAAGATATATAAAATACTCTTAATAATGCAGATATTTTAGAATTTTGCGAAACTAGTGTTATTAGAACTAGTTAACCTTTTTTTTATTTAAAGGGTATATACTATAATATTTTAATTAAAGCTTTGCATAAGAAAATTAAAGAAATAGTCGATAACCTATTTATTCTTTTACTCTTTACCTGTCCGGATAGCTTCCTTAATTAGGCCAATTAAACAAGCCTCACGGCCCACATAAGTTTGAGCTTTAGTAGTAAGCTCCGTCCATTTTCCCTTACGTTTATTGCTCCTTTCTTGCTTAACTTTACGATACTCACTATAGGTACAGTAGTTGCCCAGCTAGTTATCGATATACTCAGCTAGGACCATTACAGAAGGTCTGTCTAGCCTCGGCCAAGCCATTTTATCTTTATTATTCCCAAATTCACCGAAATGAGGTCCTGTTAGCGCTAGTCAGGGGTAGCTCTGCCCAGAAGTTCCACTCCTATCTCCTATTCCTTCTTTTAGTTCGTCTTTGTATTTTGCATTATTATTTACGCGATTTTAACCTCGTAACCACGAGATTTAATTTATAATGGATTCGTCTGATCCCTGCATTAATGCTCACCATCTAACACCGCCCCTAACGCCGCCTCCAACGCCTTCAACACCTTCAACGCCGGACCCCTTTTCGACACGGACCGACATCCCTTCCGAAGACGAAGCGAAACATAAAGCAGCGCTTTAGTATCATTTTCGTAGCTGGGCGCTCTCTAAACAGAGCAGAGATACTGGTTCTTGGGCCTGGCTATTTGGATATGACATTCAAAAGGACGATCAGCGCAGATGGGTCTGTCGAGCTTGTATTCGCAAGAAGGACCCTTGCCCAGGAAATTTTAACTCTGATAGCATTTAAAACGCGTATAATTACTTATTTACCGAACATAGAATTCGCGCTCCGTCTAATAAGACGAAGGGAACTGCTGAAAAAAGAGCTGATTCTATTAGTGCTAAAGCAAAGGGGCCAAGGTCCATCGTAGATATTATGAAGCTTGACTTGTACAATCCACGAGAGCAAGCAATTGCGAACACTTTTATTAAGCGTTTCGACCGCGATCACTTTTAACGGCTTCTAATGAATTGGATTGTTGCTAGGAACTATTCTTTTTCTATCGCAGAAGAAGACGAACTGCGAGAAATATTCGACTACTTGAACCCGTCCGTCTCCGTTCGTGGTGCCAATCTTACCCACACGACAATTAAAGAAAAAGTTGCTGTAGCTTTCGAACAGCACAAGCAGAAGGTTATTGAGGTACTTCGGCAAGGTATCGGGCCGTATCCATATCTTATTTGACGGCTAGAGGTCTAGAAATCAACATGCTTTATATAGAGTATATTGCTTTTTTAGGGACAAAAATAACAAGCCTTACAAGCTTACGATAGGGGTCCCTGAACTCAGCGTCAGCCACGCAGGCACTAACATTACGGCCGAAATCCTCGACGTTATTAAAGCCTGTCAGATTCAAGACAAAATTGGTTATTTCACACTGGACAACGCGGAAAACAACGATACGGCTATGGAGATAATTAGTGGAGAGCTGGGCTTTGTTGGCAAGTCTAGGCGAGGGCGCTGTTTTGGCTATACTCTAAACTTATCGGCCAAAAGCATACTTTTCGGCCACAGAGCTGACGCGTTCAAACAGCAGTTATCAGGGCAAATGCCTCTATCAGAAGCTGAGTACTTGCTCTGGCAGAAAAGGGGTCTAGTAGGCAAGTTGCACAATATTGTGGTCTTTATCCACAGATCTGACAAGCTGACTTACATGCTGCGAGAGCTCCAACAGACCGCCTTCGACTAGTCGCCTGACCTCAAAGTCAAGACTAAGAAGCCTTTAGACGTTGTTCTGGATAATGATACTCGATGGCTTTCGCAATTATATATGATCCGACGAGCGCTTCAATTGCGTGACTATATTGAACTGCTTATTACGCGATACCGGGTCGATTTCGAACAACAACATAGATCGAAAAAGGGTACCGTGAAGAGGTCCGCCAAACTGCCGTATATTTGTGAGCCAGGGCATCAGTTGTCCGACAAGGACTAGGAGGTTCTCGAGATCTTTTCGCAGCTTCTTAGTTATTCTAAATGCACGATTAAGATGCTTAAAGGCGATGGCCAAATTCGCTAGCGGAAGCGTGGATAGATAGGTTTATATGGTAATATTTGGGATATTATCTAAGGCTTTAAATTCCTTCTGGGCAAGCTTGAGACCTATAAGACTATAGTTGAATACTTTCCTGGCCCCGAATACTTTAGGATTAACATCAATTTGGGTTGGCAGAAACTGGATAAGTATTACTAGCTGTTAAGTGAAACGCCTATCTATTATGCTGGGTTGGCACTTTATCTAGTATACTGGTGGAAGTGGTTTGACCGTAAATGGGTTGATAACCCTGAATGGATTCGTTAGGCTAAGCAAATCGTTTACGATGTATAGCACTACGAGTATTGTGATACTAGCTTACCTTGAATGGCTGTGAATAACGAAAACCCAGCCCCTAAACGGCGGAAAACGTATAGTAATTTATTCTAGGAATACCTTAAAGAAAACCGCTGCACAGCGCTAGTAACAGAGGGTAACAATAGCCTTGGGCCGTTTGAAGATGAGTATTAACACTGGATTTTAAACTATGAAAGTAGTGATGCTGAGGTCCGTGACCCTCTTGCTTATTGGCATAAGAAAAGGTTCAGGTATTTATGTTTGTTGTAAATAGCCCTTAATATCCTTACGATCCAGCCTATGTCGGCTGAGTGTGAATGGCTTTTTTTAGTAGCAGGGCGGATAGTAACTCCTTTACGAAGTCGGCTTAAAGCATAGGTGATTGGGACTTATTAGGTCTTATGCTCTTGGCTTAGGGCTGGTATTATTCGAGACTTAGACCCTTTCTTCATCTTAGTAGCGGAAGAGCAGGACAACCTGAAGATGGGGCACATGACAGACGACGAGCTTTAGGAGTGGGCAACAGCGTGGCTTGAGAACGTAGTGGAGTGCCGACAAGAAAGTGGTTGGGAATAGCGTTATAATCGCGAAGGGTGGGACAGATTTAGGTCGGGGCATTGGGAACGACGTGACTTTGAGCAACCGCCTACTGCTGACGTAATGGACTCATTCACTAATCCACGACAGCTTCAAATGGATCCACTTCACTGACGGGCTCCGTGGATTAAGGTCCATCCATTCCACTGGCAGCGCCAGTGGATTCAGTGGAATGCATTGCCCATTGACTCAATGGGCAATGCCCTCACAATTGCTTCCGCCTGCTCATGTCGTGAAGCCTCTTCAATGGCTAATTACTTGGGCTGGATAGATCGAAACGTGGATATTGTATTTGCTAGTCTCTTGTATCTCGGCCGTCTCCTTAGTTACTGATTTGGGGCAGTGTGGCTGTCGACAGTATTTCTTGCTATTCTTGTAACTTATCTTATTATCGCCGCTCTACTATACACATCTTATAGCCAAGATTCTCTACTATACTGTTGTCACTTTAACGTTAAGTACTCCTAATAAATAGTATATATTTAGCTCTAGAGCTTTACTACTTGGACTATCTCTCCTGTTAATACGCGCTTCTTGGATATAGGAAACTTGCTTATAAATAACTTCTCTTATACTATAGTATTTCCTTTAGACTATATTATGCTTTCTTGTAGTACTAGGCCGATAAGCTAATAATTCCCTGTCTTCCTTATTACCCTACTTTTGCGTTTATTATCGCAGTTTTGGCCAGTTTGTGTATATAACTTGTCACCCTAACTTTGTTAGTAGTAGTCCTTCCAACACTACACTATTCCTCGCGACGTCTAATCGAGCCCTGACAACTACTCTGCTGAAAAGAAGATGGTGTCATTATTGCTTTTTCCTAATATAGACCCCTAGCACACATTAATAAGGCCCTGCTAACCTGTATACTTGCACTCTCTAGGCTATACTTTTTAAGCTGTTTAAATACTATGTTCCTGCCTTTACTTGTCGGTCCTAGTAATACTTGCTAGGTTCACTTTAGCTTATAACTCACCTATAATGTAAAGGGCTATTTTAAGTATTAACTTAATTCTCGGACTATAATACTATTATCCCCTTTTCCCTAGCTTATATACTATAAGGTTATTTAATAGTATATATCATGTTTTTCTTCTTGCTTATATATAGCTAGCAATAAACCTTCTCCTCTTAGAGCTTTTACTTATACTACTTAGTCTCTTTCCCTGAGCTGGTAAGTACTTTAGCGCTTACACCTACATGCATTTTCTCCTTAATAGTAAAATTACTAAACTATCTATGTTAAAAACGAAAGAAAATTCAGACAAAATAATCTGATAAACTTCTTATATAAAAAGGAAGAAAAAATATAAGCAAATTCAAAACCCGCCTGGTTATCTGGCTATAAAAATGAACCCGGCTTGTCTGTTCTAGCACGCTATCTATAATTTCTGATCCTGTTACTTCTCACTCTAGGGTCTTCTTATTTGCTGATCTTCTCTGGGTATACACGCCCTTTTATGGGCCTTCTAGTCTGTCTTTTAATGCTCTTTGCTGTAGTATGCTACTGCTTGGCATTTACTGCAGCTCTTCGCTCCTACAGTCGTATTATATACATGCTTTGCACAGCTTAAGCCCTATATAACTAGTTTGTCTTGAGGAGTCGTTAAGAACCTCACCCTCTTGCTGTATTTCCTGCTTTATCTTTTGCATTTCCTGTCGCACCTTGATCTTGTACTGCTCTCTTTTATATAAAAACGTTACTTAAACTATAATGCGAGGCTGATACGTGTGCGATAAAGATATTAGGCTTTGTAGGATATTTGTTGTAAATTACCCGCAAATTTCGTAAAAGGGCCCAGAGGAATTTCAGTACGCCGCTTTATACTGCTTTATAAGAGGTATTATGGCCTGGGAAAATTGTTTGTTGTATTTGCTATCTTGTCTAGCACGATTTAACTTACTGATAAGGCTCCGGGCGATGCTGTGATTGTGTGTGAATTGCCTCTCTCTGAACTGGCATATAAGAGCTCGAGCCGGGACTATAGAGGTTACTATGACGTATAGTAAGACTCTTAAATGCCTTAGTATATATGTGTTAAGAAAAATAAAGGCGTGATCAAATTACTAAGGTCTAGAAGTCTATTACTATCTAATCTTGCTCCTATCCACCTTTTTATCCCACCTTGCGTATTTATGACCTGTCGTGTATCAGGGATACCCTAGACACTGTTGCTAATAAACGGCCCCTAGTGTAAGCTACTATCAGAAGTTGGTGTTACTAGGAGCTACTAGAGACTATTTCCGCCATGGAAAAGCTTGCAAATACCTTTCAGCCATGCCCTATGTCATCGCGCACTCTTTTAATACGTTAATTCCTTTTTTTTCTTTTAACCCTTCCTCAAGCTTTCGTTCCTCAAGGCTTCTTGCGCAACCCGCGGGAGGTTGCCTCTCCTGTTCCTGAATATGAGGGTTTAGTGCAGAAGAGCGACTAATACATAAGCACTTAGGTGCCCAAATAGACTAACACACTTAAGTGCTTAAATTATATTAGTACTCCTCTAGTACTAGAATAGAACTTATACTCTAGTATATTCTTATAATTATTATATATTATAATACTAATTAAATTAATAAAATATAAATTAAGTAGTATTTCTTAATAATATTCTTCTACTTAAAGGTATATATAAATTATATAAGTCCTTACTTAATACTATTAATTTTTAAGTAAAACCTTAAAAGTATATATTTATAATAGGAAAATCCCTTAAAATATTAAATAATAGAGTTAAAGTAATATTTACTTATAATAAAAATAAACTTTTTTTAAGCCCTTTTATTAATTAAGTATAATATATTTTAAGCTAAAAAACTAGCTATAAGTTTTTAGTTCTAGTTAAGTAATTACTAGATAATAATATATAAATTTTAAGTTATTAATTTAATATTAAATATACTAAATATAATTATATACCTAGTAATAATTCTTTTATATACCTTACTTATTATAAGCTTATAAGAAAAAATATAGTAATTATTTTTAAACTTATAAAATCTAGAATTACCCTTTAAAAAATAAAAACTTATTTTTATAATTACTTAAAAACTTTTATAACTTAATAAAATATATATAATTAAATTATAATAACTAGAAGAGATCTTTATAAAGGCTAGAGTAGTATTTAAGCCCTAGTTAATTAATTAAATAATAAGGGCTTTTAGTATTATATTTACTTAAATATAAAGAATTAATTAATAGCTATTTTTTTTACTTATTTTAACTTTATAGTATATTTATAATATAACTTAGATGTATTATTACTAGATTATACTTATAAAATAAATAAATATAGTATATTACTACTTAATATAATTAAAGTAAATTCTAGTTAATAATTATTTTATATTATATTTATATTTTTATCTGGTAAATTAAAAGAGAATTACTTTTAAGTGTTATAATATTTTAAATTACTTTACTAGTATAAACTTCTATTAATTATTTTAACTAATTAATACTTAATTATAATAAATACTATTATATATTAGTTTTTAATAATTAAAGCACTTTTTTACCTTTAATATATTAATAAAGTAATCCTTTAATATTACTAGCTCTTTTTTATATAAAAAGAAAATAAAATCTTAAAGTAAGTAGAAAATAATATATAAAAAGAATTCTATACCTTTTAGTACTTAATTATTACTTTATTAAGTAAAAAAATATTTAATAAGTACCTAGTTAAGTTTAAATTAAAATATAATAAAAAATATTTAAAGTATATAAAGTATATTAAGATATATTAGTTTAAGCTATATAAAAAGATAATTATTAAAGTATAAGTAAATATATACTTATATTTTAGTAATATAATTACTTTAAAGTAAGTGGCTTATACTTTATATAATTAAGTAGATACTAATAGAATATTCTTAGAGCTAAAAGTATTTATTTACTAATAAAAGTATATATTAAGAAATTAAATTTAAACCTTTTTAATATTTAATAAGTTATAAAGTATATTATTATAAATTAATTTAAGAAACTTAAATATATTTAAGCTTTATAATAGTTATATATACCTTTAAATATATTTAGGCTTATATTTAAAGTAATATAAGGTAGGGTTTTATATAATATTTTATATAAAGTCTAGGAGTAATAGTAGTTATATTTATAAGAGCTATATTAAGTTCTATATAATTAGACTTTTACTTTATTATATAAATTATTATACTCTTATACCCTTAAAAAGCTAAAAAAAGAAGTTTAAGGTCTTTTATTAAAGTATTTTTACTTATATTAGTACTTAAAGTAAAGGGTAGTACTATTAAATCTTATTCTAGAACCTTATTAAGTTATAAATTAATTAAATAAAACTTAACTCTTAATAAGTATAAGATATAAATTATCTAGTTTTAAGAGAATTAAGGGTAATAAAAAAGCTCTTACTTATAATATATATTATATAATAAGCTATATTATAACTTTAAGGTCTTATCTGTTAAAGTTTAAGAGGTTATTAATAGTACTTTTATTAGAAGCTTAAAGTTTAATTATATTTTTAAGTATTATAGTAAAAATAGCTCTTATAAGTATCTTTAAAGCCTTCTCGGAAATCGTGCTAATAACCTAGTAGTTGTAATATTTAAATATAGTAGTAGATATCTTAGTAGAGATTAATTAGCCCTCTTTTTTTATAATAAGTATATTACCTATTTATTTATCTCCTCTTATACAATTTAATATATTAACTAACTTAAAGTTACTTATTATATTAAATAAGATACTTAGTAGTTTACTAATATTAACTATTAAAAGGTTAATAATTTAGTAAGTCTAGTTTTTACTTAGTATTACCTTAAAAGAGCTATAATATAATTCCCTAGATACTATTTATAAGAGATATATAATTACTAGAAACGCGTAGTATACTATATAACTTGCTAGTAGTATTAAGACTAACTAATAATATTACAAAGTAATAGGGCTCTTATAAAAATATAATAAGCGGAGTTATAAGTAGTACTTAAACTATAAATAAATATTAAAGTATTATATTATTATAATAAAGTCCAGAGAATAAATTAAAAAGGAAATAATAGCGTATTTAAACTAAAGTAACTAAGAAAATAAGCAGATTAAAGCCTAGATTACTTAGGAGATAAGTAATTATCTTTTAGTTAATAATAAAAAAAGAATAAAAGAAATATAAAAGAGAGTAAAAATAAATAGTAATAAGTAATAAGTTTTATACTTAATAAATAGTATAATAAAGAATTATATTATTATTAAGTTATAAATAAAACTAGAGAGTAATTAAAATAATTTTCTAGCCAGGTCTTATAAGTTTATCCTAGTACTAGAGGAGTACTAATATAATTTAAGCACTTAAGTGCGCTAGTTTATTTAGGCATTTAAGTGCTTATATATTAGTCGCTGTGCAGAAGGGAACATAAGTTTCTGGGTTCTAATTAGTTTACAATTTATATGGCCATGGCCAAAACCACGCGCAACTGGCTGACGGCTCTAAAAGAGTGGGACTTATCGATACCGGTCCCAACTGTTTGTTTACGCATTGCTGCACCAGCAGCGCGCCGTCGATTCGTCTTCTCAATTCTACGGATCTCGATATGGGCTCACTAATCGAGTAATAAGTGTCGGTCTTAATACTGAAGAGTTCTCTAATAATTTGCTCCTCGTTTGTACTCGGTGTGGCGAGGACAAACCGGAGCGCTACTTCACGGCTAAGGGGCGGTCTGCTCCCCCGACTAAGGGATTTCCCGGTGATCTGCCGGATCTGGTGATCTGCCGGATTACTCCTACTTTGTATACTTAATATCAACTAATAATTACTTAATAATTATAGTGCTAATTAATAAGGCGCTTACTTTCCTAAAATTATTAGAATTTATTAATTATACTAAGACTATATAGCGCTTTAATTATAATAAAACTACACTATAACACTAATATTAAGGCAAATAGTAGTTAAGATAAGATATTAATAAATTATATAAGTTACGTTTATTAAAATAATAAGAATAAGATCTTATTACCTATATTTATAAGCTTTTATTATATAGTATTCTACTTACTCTACTTATAATAAAGAATTTTGCCTAGAATATCGCGAAAATCAAGGTCAGAAAGGACTAGCTGTACAGCTTTATTTAACGCAATTATATTAAGCTAGGTTATATATAGTTTAATAGGTTAAATATTACGTAAAAAAGAGCTGATAATACCTCTAAGTATAAAGCTTATTTTAAGCTTATAAGTCAATATGTAAAGCTTTTTTTTTACCGCTAATAATAGAAGATCCGCGCTAAAATTAAGAAATATAATATCCTGCCTTATAACACGTATAACGTAAATAAGAAAGGATTTCTCTTAGGTGTGATTAATTAAATAAAGAGAGTATTTTCCCTAAATATTAAAAAGTAAGGCAAATTGCTTGGTGCATCGCAAGATGGCAATCGATCCTGGATTACGTTCCTGGTATGCGTCAGCCAGGACATGACATCGCTGCCCCTATTTCTCATCTACCAAGGCAAGCCAGGACAAGTCCAAGATTCTTGGCTCACAGAATTTGACCCAGAGCATCAATCCGCCTTTTTTACAACCTCAGAGACGGGGTGGACAAATTATGAGCTTAGAAAAGAGTGGCTAATTGGCGTTTTTGATCGCTTTACCAAGGCGAAAGCTCGTAATAGTCGTGATTATCGCCTTTTTATTACCGATCCCATGTTAATATGGACTTTCTAGAGTGGTGTAAGCAGCACCGGATTATTGTAGCGGTGTTTCCCCCCTATTCTACGTATTAACTATAGCCCTTAAATATGTTACTATTTAGTCCCCTCTTAACTGTATACTTAAACTAGCTTATCTAGTAGATAGTAAAAATATAAGAGCTTATTAGTCTTTTAAAATATGAGTTCTAGACTTTATTTTAGAATATATTTAAGACTTCCTTCTCTTCTAAGAATATTATAAGTAAGTAGAAATAAACTAGTTTTATACTTTTTAACCTAGATATTATCTTATTATAAATTACTAAGAAAGAACAAGATAATTCAGATATAAGTAGCGACTCGGCAGAATTACTAGCCCTCTAGTAACTTACTGCTTAAAATTTACGCTAACTTGTTAATAAAGTAGTTAATAAATCCGCTATTAATACTAATTATAATAGCTAAAAGCTAAAAAGTACTCTTAAAAGCCTTTAATTTAAGGTTAAACTACTTTAATATAAGAACTAAGAACTCTATAAAATAATTATTTATAAAAAGTAGTGTAAATAGCGTAATAAAGCCCTAAAAGATCTACTCTTTAATTATATAAATCCTAACTTAACTTAAGTATTTAGCCTAGTAAAAGTCGCTTAAATTTACTTAAAGAAAGTAGTAATAAACGCCTAAAAAAAAGAGGAGATTTTATAAAAGGAAATATAAAAGGTTTAGTAATATTAAAAAGTAGTAGAGTAAAAAGCTTTTACTCTAGAAAAAAGAAGGTAATAAGAGGTAGAAATAGAGAGAAAATAGCAAGTAAAAGAAGCTAAATAGTAAGAGAAGAAGACTAATTAGTAAATTTAGTAAGAACTTAACTATTATAATCCGGAGATAATATATAAAATATAATATAAATAATAAGTAGTATTAGAAGATCGCAAGAAGAGTTATAACGTTTAAGACAAGATAATTATTACTCTTCTACTTATACTAGAGCTAGCTATAGTATTATAACTACTAGACTTATTAAAGAGAAACTAAGAGAAGAAGGTAATAACTACTCTAATTTGTACTAGTTGTCTAAAAAGGCCGTCTCTAGTAGTTAAGAGTAATCAGGAACTAGTAATAGCATTTTAGGGCTCAGGGCGGCCCTAGTAGAATAGCAAGCAGCTAAGATAGCTTAATAACTGTAAAATAAATTAAATATATTTTATAGTTGTAATTTTATTCTGTATTTAATTTTAGAAGATTTAAGACTATAATTATAAAGTTATTCTGGATTAATATCTAGAATATAAGTAGGTGTAAATCCGGCGGATCACTAGATCTGGCAGATCACCGGGAAATCCCTTAAGCAATGTGTCGCATATCAGGCCTACCCTGATCGTACCTCATGTGGGGTACTGCAGCAGCTGCCTGGCAGGCAGCTGCTACTGCCTAAATAATCAAAGGTTTTTTTTGTGTATAAAGAGCTGTACAGTTCTTGTGTAGCTCTTAATAGAGTTCTTACTTTTTAGATAATTCTTATTTAATATAATTGGCGCCTTCGGCGCCATTATACTCGATCTTTTGCGACCCTCAATTGTCTGACACAATGTTTAGACTGCCGTAACCAACGCGTTTCTCATATAAGCCGTGCTTTCTTCGTCTAAGACTCTCAATCCTCATTAAATAAAGCATTCTAGATCCAAAGTTATGCTTCAGACTCTGCGGAGCGTCGCAGTCTGATTCCTCCAAGGCCAGGGCGAGGGCCAAGTAGGCCACTATCCAGCGCGACCACCGTTCACGACGCCGTGCTAGGGAAGCCATATCGCTAACTCCCACCATATCTCAACTCGGCGTCTTTCAAGGTTTGGAGTGCCTTGTAGAAGATATCCTTTTGCTTTAGTGGCAGTTTATTCGAGCTAACAACGAAACGCAGATACGAATTAACATCGACTACAGCCAAGTAGGTCTCTAGATAGGGATGGGATGACCATAGAAGGGGATAACCGGGGACAGTTCTCTAAATCTAATATTAACGTTAAGGATTATTTTAACTTACTTCTTTTACCTGTTTAATTATAAAGGTACCTCAAACAATTAGGGGTATAGTCTGATTCCGATCCAGAGGATAAAGACGAGAACAATAAGGAGGATAATTTAGTAGAGAAAAGCCCTCTTCGCCCTTGTTTGCAGCAGTCTTCCGCACAACTAAGGCTTGGTCGCCGTGGTCCTGCCCCTAGTATAGGAGGGCAACCAAGACAATCTCGAAGGCAAACTCAATCGTCGAGGTCGCCACGATGGTGTCAGAGTCCAGTAATTATTCCGCCTGAAGAATCAGCGGTA
This sequence comes from Metarhizium guizhouense ARSEF 977, assembly GCA_000814955.1. NCBI lineage: Eukaryota > Fungi > Ascomycota > Sordariomycetes > Hypocreales > Clavicipitaceae > Metarhizium > Metarhizium guizhouense. The sequence continues at coordinate 74,381 of AZNH01000085.1, forward strand.
TTTTACGCACAAGACCCGATGTGGAATGGAGACCTTTATTGAATGTTATAGTGGAATATAAATAAAAAGAGTATATTAATTCTCTAAGCTAAAAATACTATTAAAGTATATTATTTATAAAAAGTATAAATTAAACTTTATATATAATATTATTTTATAGTTAATATTACTTTTTAATTAAGCTTAATAATATATTTTTTATATTTAATAAAGTAAAACTATTTATAATATTTTCTAATAATTATTATAAAAGAAAAAATTAATAAGTAATTTAAGTTTTACTTAAGTTAAGTTACTTAATAAATTAAGTATACTTAATTAATATAAGTACTTTTATTAATTTATTAATTATTATTTTATTTATATTAACTTAATAAAATTAAAAGTAATTATTATTAATATAATTAATAATTTACTTATATTAAATATTAATATAATATATATAAGTTATATTATTTTTATTTAATATTATTAACTTAGTATTTTAATTATTTATAAATAAAATTAATAGTTTTAATTATAATATTTTTAAGTTAATAAGAAATTATAATATTTATAATAAGCTTATTTTTACTAATATAAAATTAATAAATTCGGCTTTAATTATACTTATTATTATAAGTATTTACTTAGCTAACTTTTAATAAATTAATCCCTTAATAATAAAAATAATATAATTTACTATTAAAAAGTAAGTTATTAAGTTAATTATAAAGGATATATTTATATAAATATAAAGCTTAAAATTTATAATATAATAATTACTATTAAAGTAAATTTTATATAATTTTATTATTAATATATATTTAAAAAAGTATTTAAGTATTTAAATATAAATTTCTATTAAATTTTAATTAGCTTTATATAGCTATTATATAGTATATATAATATTAAGTTTTATTTTTATAAATAAAAAGTTTAAATTACTAGTATATTTAAGCTAGTTTATAAATAGTATTATTATATTTAGTTCTTTTTAATTAATTAGAATTTTAGTCTTTAAAAGCTAAAAGCTTTATATTTTATTAAGCTATTAATTAAAAAAGAATTTTTATATAATTTTATTAATAAATTTCTCTTAATTAATTTAAATATAATATTATAATTAATTTCTCTTAATTTTAAGACCTAGAAACTCTATTACCTTATTAATTTTTTTAATTTTAAATTATAAAGTAATTAACTTAATTATATTCTTAATTATTTATTTAATAAATACTATAATAATTATATTATTAATATATAAAAGAATATAAACTCTATTATTTTATTAAAAAAAATAAAGTTCTAATATAAGTAATATAAATTCTAGTTTTTTTAAATATATATAAGTTATATTAAACTATTATAATAATAAAATTAAAAGTTTATAAAATACTTATTTTAGTAAATATATTTAATTAAATTTATTATTAAAACTTTATAGTTATTTTATATATACTTTTTATTATACTTTTATATTTAAGAATATAATTATTATATTATATTAACCTTATTTTAACTTTAATAAAGTAATAATTATATAAAAAGGTTATATTAATATTATATATATTATTATTATATAGAGATTTTTTAGGGTATAAAAGTCTTTTATTTAATTATTTTATATAATTTATTTAGCTTATATATAAAGTTTAATATTCTTTAAGTATTTTTTATTATATACTTATTTATTATTTAAAGTAATTTTACTTAATAATAATTTAATAAGTATTTAAATATTTATTTTAATAAGATTATAAAACTATTTTTTTATTACTAGTAATTACTTTAATTTATAGTTATTTTATATATAAGTATTAAACTAGTTTTTTAGAACTTATAATTAATTAAAATATTTCTTGATTTTTATAATTATTTATATTAGTATTAATAAGTATTTTACTTATTCTTATTTAATATTTTCTTCTTAATATATAAGATTAATATACTTAGCTATTCTTTTTATAATAATAATAATATTATTATTTAAGTAGTTATATTATAGTTAATTATATAAGTTATAATATAAAGTCTAGCTAGGATTATTATATTAATTAAATATTAAGCTTTAGCTTATTAAATATTTTAATACTAGATTTTTAATATTTTACTTTTTGGAAAATATACTATATATTATTTATATAAGTAAAATAAGTTATTTTTACTATAAATTCTCTTATTTTTCTAGGGTAAATTAGTTCTGAATTTATATTTTATTTCTCTTATATTATTAAGCTAGTATATAAGGTAGTATTTATTTTTATAAGTTATTTTATAATATTTTTAATTATAAGTTCTTATTTATATTTATAAGTACTTATTTTCTTAGTTTTATATTTTAATAAAGTTACTTATACTACTTTTAGCTAGTATTATTATTATTTAGTTATTTAATTATATTAATATTTAATAGTATATTATATAATAATTTAAGAGGTGTTTTTAGCTTAATATTTAAAAATAAAAAACTCTAGTTTATTAAATATATTTTTAATATTATTATACTAAATAAATTTATATAATATTCTTTTATTTATTTTCTACTTAAATTTATATTTAGTTTATTTTATACTTTTATATAAGTAATTTTTCTAGAACTTTTAAGGTTTAACTTAATAAGTTTAGCTTTATATTTAATTATTAAATTAATATAAATTTTATTATTAAGTCTCTTATAAAAGTATATATTATAAACTTAAATAACTTATTATTTATTTAGAAATTATATTTTATATATATAATTATATAAACTTTTTATATTAATAAGGTTATTAAGTTTTACTTTATTAATTATTTTCTAGCTCTTAACTTAAATTTTCTTAAGTATTATAATATATACTTTATAATCTTATATATAAATATATTAGAAACTTAATTTATATAATAAATTAATAATTTTAAATATTTATTAAATTAAGCTTTATTAATTATATTATTATAATAATAAGAGATTATAAATATATATACTAGTTTTTATAAAAAGAAATTATAATTCTTAAGATAATTATAGTTAAATAAGTATTATATAAGCTTTAATTATAATATTTTTACTAGCTTTTTTAGCTCTACTATTCTATTTATAAGTATAAAATATTATATATTTAATTTTAACCTTTTTTTTATTACTTTATTTAATTATTTTATTTAATTTAAACTTACTATTATTATTAAAAATAAAAGCTTAAACTTAATACTTATTACTTATTTTCTTTACTTTTCTTTTTTATTTTTTTAATTTTAATAATATATATTTTTTTCTAGTTAAAAATATAATTTATTAAAAGCTAGTATATTTATTAATATTATAAAAAGACTAATAATAGCTTTTATATTTAATTAATATATATTATAGTAAATTCTAGTAAATATAACTTAAAAAGGCTATTAACTTAAACTTAACTCTACTAATAATAGTATTTACTTTATTAAAGTAATATATTTTATAGTAAAATTCCCTAATAAATAATTTATTTAACTTAATTCTAATTACTTTATAAGCTTATTTAATTCTTTTTATATTAATATATATAAGCTAGTAATATATTAAGCTATAATTAATATTCTTAATTATAATTTTATTAAAAAGAACTAAAAAGTTAATATATAATTTAAATTATAATTTAATATTAAGAATAATTACTTTTAATTACTATTTATATAAGTATATATTATACTCTGAATTTATAAAAACTAGTTTTTTAATTTAATTATTAATAACTAGTTTATAATTCTTTTTTAAAATACTTATTATAATAATATTTATAATATTAATTATATAATATTTAATATTATAAAAAATAAGTATTTTCTTATTTATTATAAAATATATTATTTTAATTCTTTAATAATTATAAAAAATATTATTATACTTAATATAATAATTATTTTTATTATAAAAGTTAATATATATAAATTACTTAAAATTATTAAAGTAGTATTTTATTACTTTTAAATTTAATATTATTATATTTAAAAATAAGGTAATTATTATAATAATAAAGTTTATTAGCTAAATAATATTTAAGTTATTAATTAATTAATTATATTATTTATTAATTATATTACCTCTCCTTTAATATAACTTTAAAGGCCTATTAATACTAGGGTAAATTAGACCTTAATTAACTATTTAAGCTAATTAATTATATTATAAAACTTATTTATAATTAATATTAAAATCTTATAATTTATATTACTTAATATAATTTATAAGTATTAATAAAAATAATAATAATAATATAATTTTATTTTAATATAATAAATATAATTAAAAGGGTTAAAATAATTAATTTTAATATTAAAGTAGAAATTAATTAAAGTTTCTTAAAAACTTTAATTTTTTTTAATATATAATACTTAAAGTTCTTATATTAAAATTATTAGTAATATTTAATTATAAGTTAAAAGTCTTTTTATTTTATACTTATCTTTTTAATTAAAAGTTAAATTATTATTAAGCTATAAGTATTATAATTTTATAAATAAAAAGATTAATAAGTAAATATTATATTAGCTTAATTAACTAGTTAAAGTATTAAGTTATTATATAATTATATATTAATAATTATATTAATAAAATTAATAAGAGCTTATAACTTATTAAATATTATAATAAAATATAAATAAAAAAAGTATATTAATTTTTTAAGCTAAAAATACTATTAAGATATATTATTTATAAAAAGTATAAGCTAGACCTTGTACGTAATACTATTTCATGTTCAATAACCTTGAGGTTGCGGCCTTAACTAGTCGCGATAAGGCAACCCTCCGAGAGTTCTAGATAAAGCTGGACAATAACTAAATGAAATTTTATAGTCAATACTAGGAGTATTAATTCTAAATAAAAATCGGTTCTAATAGTATTTGTGTGTACTACTATTAAAAGGATAAGAATCGCGGCCCTAAAAAGCTGTACTTCTTCTTTGTAGACGACTAGTTGAATTTTAGCCCTGTACCGACTTAATTACCTCAGCTTACACCTGCTAAAAAGTCTTTAATAGCCCGTGTTTACGTTCTTATAAATATTATACTTATATAAGGCTAGTAGTACAAATATTAAGGATATATTATTTACTTCCTTTGTAAAGTTAGCTTAGTGTATAACTAACTTCCGCTTTTACCGCAGGAGTTGAACATTATATTACTCTGTCTTGCCAACACGTCCGATGCAAATCTTAGCCGGCAATTCATCCGCTAGTTCCGTGTACGCCGCCGGCTAGTTACTATATAGCTGAACTACCTCCGCCGCCATCACCCTGGCTATCAATACATTACCGTCGACGAAGAACAGCTAAGCTAACTGCTTCAAGACAGTAATATCTTAAATACTATCCCTTAAAGCCAAGTAGAAGCTGTTAATATTAGACCCGGGGAAGATTAAGAGGCAGAGCCTAACCTAGAGGACAAGGCTATAATACCTGATCTCTTAGCCAAGAACACAGAGCTTAATGCTCTTTGGTCTACTCTCGCCGGAGAACTAGAAGCTGATCCAGGACTTGCCAAAAGTTTCCAGGCACAGCACAAGCTGCAACTTCCAAATATACAGCGCACGTTAATTAACAAGTTTAATCGCTCTTAAGCTCTTCTCTTTTTGGCGTTTCCTTGTCTCTTTCCTAAAAGGAGAGCCGACTTTATTAAGTCTTAATTACACTCTATTAACTATAAGAATTATATTAAGTATATAATACGCTGGCACGATAAGCGCTTTGTATACCACTTAACTTTCTGCTTTATTATATTTAATACTCTAATAAGGTCACAAGCACGTGCCCGGTCTAAATTTTCGTAAAGCAATATAAGAGTAGTTATAAACTACTTACTTAAAAGTAACTTATTTAAGCGTTAAAGTATAGTAAGAAGCTTAAAGTATTAGCGCTAATTAACTTAATTATAAGATATATAGTGTCTATTTACAGCACGTGTCCCTTCTAGAACAAAAAAAGGTAAGAGCTTAAGGCTTATATATATAACCTTAATTATCCTAGAGTATTTATTATATTTAGCCCGGCTAATTTACACTAGCAGAGTCTCTACTAGTACATGCCCTAGTATAAAAACTAGCTCGCGGCCTCTAAGCCGGAGAGGATAACTTTATCGCGCTAGCTATTACGGCAGAACCCTTATATTACTACTTTCTACTTTTACTGCTAATACTACTTCTTTTAAGATATTATATTAAGTAAGAAGTTCAATATCACGGATTACTAGGATTAATATAAGTAATAAGAGCGTAGTAATCTATATAATTATAGCTTATACTAGATAAAAAGTTACCTTAAAGCCAATATAAAAGACAAAGCTACTTATAATATATTTATATACATATAGGGATTTTACATTACTACTATTAATTCTAAGCTAATTAGGACTATACTTTAGGGTAAGGGTAATCCCTTAAGCGTAGATTTACTAAGTATAAAAATAATATTTTTACAGCTCTTATAAATTATTAACTAGTGCTAGTATTACAAAAGTAATACTATGTACTACTTGTATGTAAGGAAAAGAACCAGCGACCTAGTAAGGGATATAAAAGGGGCTACTACAAATATCAAGGCGGCTAACATTGCTAATCCCAAGAGAGAGTGTCGTTTTGACTTCCCTCGCGCCTTGCAAGAGCTAGCCGCAATTATCAGGGAGGGAAGGTTGTACTACGTCTTCGAGGCGGCGCAGAATAGCAACCTCACGAACTACTTTAATCCCGCTATTATTCTAGGTTAGCTAGCTAATATTAATATATCTCCCTATACTAGCTTATAAGCAGTTATTATATACACTACTAAGTATTATAATAAATCTAAGAAGAAAATTAAGCCTTATTATAAACTTATAAACTAGGTTTTATTGTATATAGTACACTTTTAGCCCCTATTATTCTTCTCTTCTCGCCTAATAAATAAGCTAGTTACCAAGAAGGATTACTCCGCGTAGGAGATTTCCTATTTACTGCTTAATATCCCGCTGCAAGAAGGCACTTAAATAGTTGTCTCTGTGGATTATCGCCTGTTAGAGCAACATACGCGTTCGTATCGCGTGGATAAAAATATTAATAAGACCGTCAGCAGCTATAGAAAATATCTAGAGAGAAATGACCAACATAAAGATGTGACTTATCTCGAGTACTTGCAATCGTACAATCTCAAGACGTGGAGGAGACTAGCTGCTAACCCGAAGAAGAGAGTCAGCGCTAATATCAATTCAAGTAAGTCAAGTTTAAGGGTCTAACTTGATTACTTGAAATAAAATCGTCCATGGACTTGATTAAATTAATTCGACTTAATATACTTGATATTTTAGTCAGCATTAAGCTATTGTTGGAGCGTTACAGGACTACCAAGTCTACTATACCTCCTCTTTATCCAGGCCAATACCTTCGCCAAAACTGACGACCTCACCCACCGTGATCGCCTGATGGCCCAGCCAATTCCGCAGGCACTGTATTTCCTCTAATATCTCGGGGCTTAAGCCATGTCTTTGCGGGCTTACTGTTAATTTGGTCATACTAAAAGTCCGCTTAAAATCGGCAAACATGGAAGGAATTGCTAATATATTGAGCGCAAACTTGCTTAAGCGTAGGTATTCTTCTTAATAGTCCTTCCACCACATAATAGGATTCAAGTTCTCTCGCCGGATCGGTCCCTACCTCATATAAGCTGCAAGTTCATCGTCTTCTTCCATCATATGCCGATCCTGGCTCTGCATCCACTAGTCGAATTGACTAGGCTCAGTCTGCCGCATCGCTTTTCCAATTACGGTTTTCACTCGATCAGATAGCTCATTGGCTGGATAATATAGTTCAAAGTATTCCCGAACGCTCTTCTTAGCGTCTCACAGCCACACCAGTTGCTCACGGCTGGTCCAGTTCGCCTCAAGCCAAGACACGTTCCAGCGCGGGTGAAGAATGACGGCGGCTGGGTAAAGCGGGGATTGGTCAAGTAGAGTGTAATACTCATCAAGTTTTGACCAACAGTTATTGATAGAAATTTGTATGCATCGTCGGTGGTCATCATCAATACTATCAGCTTCGCTCCTCATCAAAGAGCTGGTAGTCGTCGTCGTCGCGTTGGTCACATGCCAGAGACTTCATCAACTCTCGCCGTTGCGGAGAAGCCCTGACGAAACGGACGATGTTATGCAGCTTGCCCACCGCACCGCGTTTTCGCCAAAGTCGAAGTTCACGCTCCTCAACTTGAAAAGCAGCCTCTGTGAAGGCTTCTCGCTCAAATGAGTCGGCATCTTCTCCCCAGAGAAACGCCCGCGCTGCAAGGTTAATAATATGTCCAAAGCAACGGGTTCGGTGGTTCCTAATGTCCTCCTCGGTCATCGGAGGAGACAGCTAGCGAAAGAGGCTCACCAAGCATGTATCATTTGACGAGGCATTATCGCAGACACCCTCGCCAATCCGGTCGCGTGTCCCGTACTCGCCGAAGACGCCATATATTATCGTTGCTTGGTTATCTCCGGAATGTGGTCCCCACACGCGACGCAGGGCAAGAAGCCGCGATTAGAGCCTATAAGAAGCATCGAGATAGTAAGCGTGGAGTCCCAGGAGGGCATAGCGGTTAGGAGAAGTCCACATATCAAAGCTAAAGCTAATCCTAGTAACTACCTTCTCCAATTAAATCAATATTACTCCCTTCTTTACCTCAAATAGTTTCCGCATTATATCGCGAACTAACTGCCGACTCCACGGCACCTCCTTTACCAATACTGCATCGTACAAGTCGAGGATTCTTCGCAAGTAAGGGTTCGACGGCGCTGTGAAGGGAAGGTTAGCACTAACAATCCAGCCAACTATCAGCTCCTTGGCTTTATTAACATTGCACCGTGCGGTAAGTAGCTCTACACAGCGTCGTTTCAAGGGAGGGTATATATCAGCGCAAGCAGAATCGTCCTCCGCATTGCCCAGCGAGTGATCCGTTTGAGTGATCAGATGGGACCTAGATACGGTGAGACGCAGAAATAAGTGTTCAACCCGCACGGAAGTCACATACCTCCGGAGGTGCTCAATCGGAGATGTAGTATTCGACGCGAGGAACAACGAGCTCTTCCCGTGTTCATCACATTTGGCGCAAACCCAGTAAGTCTGCAACGTCCGTAAATCAGGGCTGACTTTAGTGAGGAAGAACCCGTAGGCTTGAATCCAACTCCGCCGACCTTTGCGATTCTTGTTTGCTATATACTCCTCTGGTATATACCTCTTGCAGCTGATATGGACCGTTGGAAGATCAGCGAGAGCTGTTCCTATTTTAATATTAATGGACGCAGAGTCAAGTTGCTGTTTCAGCGATTTGCGCTGAATGGCAATCCCTAGGGGCGGTTCTATGGACTGCTGTTGTGCTGCCATGATGGGACATTAGCACATCGCGAATCGCGGTTTGCTGCTGCTGCTTCCTAACTGAAGCTTGACGCGTGCAACGACAGTAAACAAAACAGGGGAGCTACTCGCGCCACGCCCCAGTCGCCATGGGTGCAATCCGACTGGTCGCAACATCGCCTCATTACCCTACCCTAAATCTAGGACGCTCGCTGATTAACATCCTCACGCAGAACAGAACTCCAAGGGCTGTCACGTGGAAAATCCCCAAAAATCCGACATTTCAAGTATATCAAGTTTAAGGCATCATGAACTTACTTACTTGAAATACTTGATTTCATACTTGAATTGAAGTCAGCGCTGGTGCATCTAGAACATAAACGAAACCGGGTTCAGGATTGGCATTGGTAAAGACCAGATGGTTATTATAAGGCGCTCAAGAGCCCACTATTTCGCCCTCCCAGAGCACAGAGAGTCTTCAACGGCCGTCAAGGCTATCTCAGCTTCTGAGAGAGTCATCCCTGTCTTCCTAATCCTGACCGGCCAATTTCATATGTCACAATGGTATCAGGTCCCTGAGCTTGATCCCGAGACCGCTATCCACATCCCGCTATCTGGCTATTCGAATGATTCTATTAGCTTGGAGTGGCTTAAACAATTTGAACAGCATTCAGCAAAAAATGTGTTGAGCGCAAAGAGGCTATTAATCCTGGATGGTCATGAATCTCATCATACTGAGGATTTTACCCAGTACGGCGATGATCATCAGATTATCCTTTTGCTCCCCATCTAACCCACCTCTTGCAGCCACTTGATGTAGTGGTATTCCAGCCGCTCAAGCACTATCACGCTAAGGCCCTCGACATTATGGTCAGAGACGGGCTCACGAACATCACGGAGGTTGAGCTCCTCAGTTGTATCCAAGGCGTCTGAAAACAGGCCTTCAAGAAATCAACAATCCGCTCTGCTTCTAAGAAGATTGGGATCTCTCCATTCAACTCGCTTCCAGTTCACCGGGTCGTTGGAGGAGAGGCAGCCGGCTCGAACACCGGCACCCTCTTCAAGCCAGGGCTCGTCTTCAGTATTTAATTACCCCAGTCACGCTTTGTCAGATTAATCGGGTAGCATCTCAAGTCACAAATAGCTTGGAATTAGAGAAAGATTTGGAGCCTAGCACTGCTACCAATATCCGACGGTTTGTAAGAGGGGCTATCTTCTAAGCTACTGAACTAGTCCAGATAAAGAGTGATCTGGCAAGTACAAAATTGGCAGAGCAGGTTGCGCGGCAATGCAGGGCTGGGAAAAATACACAACTGCATGTTGGCGGGGTATTGACGGTGGCTCAGGGTCGTGATATGACGCTACAAAAGGAGCAAAACGAACTCATCAAGGCCCAGCGGATCGTCGAGACTTCACTGTTAAAAAAGCATACCGTTCGTAAAGGGAGGTTTGAGGCTGCAGCAAAAACAGCACGCGAATTGAGGCGGAAAGGACGATTGCAGAAGGCCGAAGTAATCGATTCAACTAGATGGAAACGGTGGTTGTTACGTGGTTTGTATGTAACATTTGGAAAAGTGGTGTTTTTGCTGACCTGGTGATGTCGCTGACCAGCATCACCTTAGATGGTGGTGCGAGAGTTAGGAGAACCAGATAGGTGAGGCGTGGCACAGATTTGAGGAGGGCGAGGAAGAATTTTCTTAATAGTCTTCTTAATAATTCTATTCCATCCGGAGTACCACATACACTAGGTAAGAAGATACTCAAATTCCCATTGTAGTCTAGTCCATCGCGGAATACGCCTAGCTTATGTCGGAAAAAGCTGTTGACTTTGGTAACCTTAGGGTTGGGAACCTCGGTCCGTGGACGGAGGTTTCTCTAATTATTAAAGAGATAAAAGAGGGGAATTTTTCATGTATTTTGGGAGAGTCATGAATATACAAGAATTAATTTTAACCGCGCAACGCGGCAGCTTAAGCCGGCAGCTCGGTAACAAGCGTATTGCCCAAAGCCTTGATACTATCCATGAATCCTTGGGTGCTGCACGCCCGCCAGTTGGCACCGTCCTTGCCGGTGGCAGCCTCATCACCAGGGAATCCTATGTATGACATCCTGGGGATCATGGCCATTGGCGCCAGTGAGTCCCTTATTGGGGAAGCACAGCTTCGCCAGGGAAATTGATGCCTCGCCGGTCAAGTTCCGCCGTTGACGCCGCCACGAGATTAGTTTGCATTGCGTAAAATATTGAGACATCGCGAGAGCCTAGCATTGCGCAAGTAGGCAATCTGTGGTCAACGAACCTTGTGGGCATCGTAGATCGCTCTCAGATTGCGGGGAATTTCATAGGCTAAAGCTAAAGCGCCAAGAGCAGCAACGCCAGAGACGGTGTAAAGCATAATGTTGGATAGACTCAAGGCGGCGTCTTATTGTTAGTTCACGCTTTTCTATTTTTTTTTTTTTTTTTTTTTTGGTGTGTTGGGGGGGGGGCTGGGGTTTAAAAATTTAGAAACTTGGGCTTTGTTGTTCTATTTATCTCATAATATCTTCGCCATTTTTCTTGCTTGCCGCATGAAATTCTAAAACACGGCAATATATTCAAAACCGGCGCAATTACCGGAAGTCCTGTATCACCTCACCCCAACCAGGATCATGACAATGCGTAATTTCCTCAACTGCGTACAGGGAACGTCATCCTCATCCCGGTTCCATGGCTTCTACATGGGCTGAACCACAAAATTTGGCCGAGTCCACCATCACACATTTTTGCCTAATTTGGCCGAGTCCACCATCACACATTTTTGCCTAATTAGGCCAATGTCCAGTGCCGTAGACTTTCTAACAGGGTCGTTTGGGCGACTGACCAACGTTGCAGCATCACCATCTAATGTATCACTTTGATTGATGATGTTACATTATGAGACACATAATTAGCTACGTTACATTAAAGTATGGCACACAGGTAGACTCTGTGTGAATGTGTTGTGTGTTGTGCTGCAGACTCTGTCTACAGGAATCTTTTCAATACCAGGAAACGTCCTTTCGTCTGAATCTGTCTTTCGGCTAAGTTTAGTTATGATATCCGACACTATCACAGCTGGCAATTACACCAAGTTTGCTTGTTCTATTAACAGAGGCATACTTATCCGACATTAGTAGAGAGCTGCAAAAGAAATGTAACACCCGTAAATGTGTAGCATACGTCTCAAAGTAGTGCAAACCCCCTGTCAACTGCCCTCAGATATTACAAGCGACTCAGGGGTGGTTGATTAAAAAGTGTGTATCGCACGTTTCCAAGCCACAATTTGTCACCTCCTGGTCTGTGCCCAGATGAATTACAAATAGAAGCAGAGGATAATAACTTTGGTCTCGAAAGTCCAATGTCATGTAACATAGGCTTATAGTTTAGATCCGCTCATCTCGGATAGAGGAAACCCTAGGAGAGGTCAGACGTGCTGTGTAATATGTGTCGGATAAGGCTGCCTCTGTTGATTGAACAAGCAGACTTGACGTAATTGCTAGATGTCATAAAATCATCGATATCAGTAGTTTGAGAGGCTGGCCAGCCACCCTGATGAAATCAGGTGGCTGGGAAGTCTTCTAAACTAAAGATAAAAGACATAAACCCTTCTGAAGGATAGAAAAACTAATAATAATTTTTATTAAAATAAAAAACGAGCTTGGTTAATAATGAGTCTCATAACGTGACAATATGATTGCCACTTGTGAGCGAGCTCCCCCAGTCCCCACCCCCACCGTCCCGGTCGATGGGGCAAATGCAACCCAAAAGCAACCTTGCATCTTCTATTCCGGAACTGCTACAGAGCAGAGCCAATCTCCACTGCGGCGCGCCTGTTAGCGCCGACATCGAACCAATGGTAGGGCCTTGTCTGGCGGGTCCACTTCCCCTACTGGGCCACGTGTCGAGTTGCTCAAACAGGAAAACTTGAAGATATAGAAATGAATGCGACATTCCGCGGCTTGTGGGGCAGCCATTAAGGTTTGTTTGGTCCCGCATGCTCTGTTACCACTCACATATTTTGTGCATGCCGACAGCGTCATACGCGTTGGAAGGTGATTGGTCATAATTTGTAGCCACTGAGAATCTAACAGGAGATTAGCCCTGCAGCTGCCCCCCCTCTCTGTTAAATCTCACGATGTTCCACTTAATTTACTACCGGGGTTATGGTCCGTTATTGAGGTCAAAAATGATTGTATTCATTGATGCTTGTATCTTCTGTGTGTTCTCGTCGGGCGGGAAGCCAAACTCTCTCCTGCCAGGCTGCACCGCCACCCGCCACTATTGCTATAGCCGACTCTGCATTACTCGCGCCACATGTGACTGTAACGGGCTGAGCCCGGTGTCACGCAGACATCCCAATAATAAATATATTTCTAAGGCTTAATACATAATTATTATTAAGCTTAAGGATAAAAATAAGAATATAGCACTGAGTCTTAAGTATATATTCTAAATAATTCTTAAGAACCCGCTAAACTTTTATAGACTGGCGTTACACACATCTGTCATCTGTCACCAGCCCAGCAACAACAAGTTATAGCGAAACAAATATAAGCGTTAAGATGTCCCTATTTGAAGCCGCGTTTAGCGCCTCTTCCCTCCTGCCTTCCGACAGCATATCGCAGGCCGCCAGCTCACTATTAGAGCCTAACCTTTCCCTATCCCAGCATTTAATTAAGAAGAGAAAACTATAAGTAGTTTTAATATAAGATTATTTTCGGGAAGCTAAAGGCGATAAGCTACACAAGAAAGCTAGCAAGGTATTATATTATAACAAATATTGTTGTAACCCGCCGTGGTTAAAGCATATATCAGGCAATACCCGCTACTATCTCGAGAACGCCCACCACGTAGTAGTAAGAGAAGATTCAGGGCCGCAGAGTAAATACTAGCTTACTATTAAAAACGCGTTCGTAAGAATAACAGCAATACAAGTACAGCAAACTAGGTGTTACAACCTAGTCACAGGCTGTAGCGTAGGTCGCAGGTTAGGCTGGCTATATAAGCCGCTAAATAGCTCAGGTATAGTAAGTAATAAATTAATAATTAAAATAGGCCGCTAATAAGGGAGAGTTTATTAGTTATTTAGTAAACTTTAAATAAATTAATAGTATATATATAACTATAATTTACTAGGACTTTAGTAAATAAAAAGTAAATATTATAATATATAAAAACCCTTAAATTTACTTTATAAATAAACTTTAACTTCTTAGCTTTTAATATAAATTATTATATTAAATAAATTTTACTTATAACTTTTTAACTTTAATTACTTAATTATAGTTTATAACTTATTACTAATATAATACTTAACCGCTTAAATTAACTACTTTAATAACTTTATTAATATAAATTATAACTAGTTTATCCTTTAAGAACTTTAGCTATTATATATTAAAAGCTCTTATTTAAACTATTACTATATTACTCTAAGTAATATCTAATAATTATTAAGATAATACTTATAATACTTATTTTATTTAAGGTAATTATATTACTAGTACCTTAAAATCTTAGATTTTAAAACCTTATAAATAAACTTATATAATTATATTAATAAGTTAAGTAATTTAACCTTAAATATTAAATACTTATATTAAAATAAAAAGATTTAAAAAAAATTATTAAGCTTAAAATACTAGGACTTTATAATAATAACTTAAAAATACTTTAAGAATTTTTAACTTAACTTAAAGTATATTATTAATTCTACTTAAATAAACTAATTAATATATAAGTAAAAGTATTATATACTAAAAAATATATAATAAGTATTATATTTATATAATTTAAACTAATTATATAAAATTATTTTAATAATATTAAGAATAATTAAAATAATAAAATAAAGAAAATATTTACTAATTATAATAAATTTAAAAAAATAATTAAAAAAACATTTAAATTAATTAATAAAGTAAAAACTATAATTATTTATATAAATTAACTTAAATAAAAAGAATTTATATTAAATTATATAACGCGTTTTAAATAAGTCACCTTAATACTAGACTAGGAGGATAAGCTACTTATATTAGCCTTTTTTAAAGGACTAAAAGAAAAAATTAAAAATAAACTATATAAAAAAAATATACTAAATAACTTCTTAAACTATATAATAATAGTAATTTAAATTAATAATAAATAATATTAATAATATATACAAAAATAATAAAAAAAGGGAACTTAAAACCTTATAAAAAGAAGAGGATAATAAGTAAACTAGAAGAAAAGATAAGAAGAACTAATTACTTATAATAATACTTTTAACCCTAAATAAATAAAGCTTAATACTACTAAAAAAGATAATAAAAAAGAAAAGAAGTATTATAACTATAAAAAACCAGGATACTTTACTAATAAATACAAGAAACCTAAAAAAAAATAGAAACTAGTACTAGAAGGAGGTAAAAAACAACTTAATATTATTAACTAGTAAAAAGTTAAAATTATTACTTAAGAACTAGAGGTAAAACACAAAAACCTTAACTAAACCTTCTATTATAATAATAATTACTATATTTATATAAGTAATAAACAAGAAAAAGGATAGTTTCTAAAAAAACTAAGAAAACTAAAAAAAAAAACTATAAGCTTTATATTTTTTATATTAATAAGAAAATATTTTATAATTCTTATTTTAATAATAAATACTATTATAATAATAAAAAACTAAATATTATAATTTCTAAAAAAAAAGAAGAAAAATAATTTTAAACTCTTATTAAAATATATAAAATATATATAATTAATATAAGTATTATATATATTTATAATATATTAAGTATACTTTTAAATTAAAATATAATTAAATATATTTTTAATTAAAATAAAAAAATACTTAATTAAAGTATTATATTTTAAATAAGAACTTTTAAAATAAAAAGTAAAAATAATTAATAATAATTAAATAATAATTTTAGAACTTAATTTAAATATACTTATTAAGTACTAAGCTTATATAAATTTTATAAATATATATAAATTAAATATATATTAATTATATATATATATTAAGAATAAATAGTAATATTAATATATATATAAGAGAAAAATCCTAATATATAAAAGAGAATTATTATTTAAGTTACTTTAATATAAAATAAAAAACTATATAATATACTTACTACTTAATTATTTAGAATATATAATAAATAAGGCTAAAAAATAATATAAGTAATAATATAAAATACTAATAATATATAAATAAATATAATAAGTATTAAAAATACTTAAAATAAAAGATCCTAAAAAAATAATAAAATTAATATATTATAATAAATAATAATTAAATAAGTAGTATAATAAATAGAAGTTTAACTCTAAATATAATAAAAAATATATAATAAATTATAATAACTTAAAATATAAAAAGTATAAAAAAATAAAAAATTAAATTTATAATTACTTATATTAAATATTTAATAATAAGTTTTACTTTAAGTACTTATAAAATAAAACTAGACTTATAAAATAGTACTAAAAAATAAAATAATAAATTACAGAAAAATTTATTCTAAAAAACTTAAAAAATAAAATATACTATTTATAAAAAGGCTATAAGCTAGTATAAAAAGAAAAATACTAATAACCCTTAATATAATTAAAAATAGATAAAATAATAAAATAATATTAAATATTAAAGTTATAAAATAT